>JAVQIZ010010478.1:0-45669 GCA_036023535.2 Galaxias brevipinnis | reverse complement strand
GGAAATACCAGGGCACTTGAACAGAGCACTGTTTTCTGCTAACCGTTACCAGCGCAACACACACGGCAAGAGATGAGGAAAATTCACTTTGGAGGTTGCAGCCAAAAGCCAAGTTAAATCACTGCATAACCTGAGGCCTTTGCTACAAAATGCAGGGGTCCAGACTAACATTTTACACAGGTGGCAGTGCTGCCATTAAGTTGAGGTATTTTATATGAAATCGACATACAATTTCTTTTAAATCAGTAATATTGGACCTTCAATATACTTTACCGCTTGAGAGACAGAGAAAGATGCTGCCAGTGAATAATTCAATGGAGGATTTTGAAAAATCAAACAAAATCCACCAACTGTTATATTAAAATATGACTTAAGGATTTTAATAATATTAATAAAAAGAACACCAACGAAAATCAAGTGGCAGCACTGCCACCAATAATATTTTTAGTGGACAGACTTTTGGTGGCATTTGTCACCAAATTGGTGGCAGTCTGGAGCCCTGAAATGTGTAGAGTTTTAGATTTGTGCTTTGAGCTTATGAACACCCCTCCCTTTCTTCAATCAATTACAAAAAGATGGGTCAGAGTAATTTGCATTGGAGTTTTTACAGCACTGATCAGCTGCGAGACAAGATCATAGGTTCGCTGTTCCCCAGTAGGAATTTCTGCCTACAATGCAGGTCTATTTTGTAAGGAATAAAACAATTCAACTAGGTGCAGTGTTCCGTTGTTAAAACTTTTTTCTCCTTCTTTTGTGTCTCACCCTCCCTGTTTTCAACTGAAAGGTTCCTGGCCGTTACTGTTTGTTAGAAACTTGTGTACATCCCAGTGGCAGGCCATTCAATGTCCCAGTGCTCACAGCCGCTAGTTAACATCTGGCAGCGTGCCTGGTCAACTAGCAGGGCAGACACAGACAGGATGTGTGTGGTACAGGGCGCATGTGGTTCAAACAATGCACCAGACGCCAATGAAACCAATGACTAGTGGGGGTCTGAAAGGTTGTGGAGACTGGGCCCTGTCAGATTGGAAACCAGAGAGAACTTTCTCTCTAACAACAAACTAGGTGGTTTTGCTACTGCTTTTGGAATACTTTTCCGGGTTTTGTGGACTAGGCGGCTTGGCAGACACAGTATGTTTCCCAGTGTGGTTATGGCCTAAGCCTTATCTCTGTTATCGAAATAGACATGGGGCCCTAATCCATATTGACAACTATGCTGTGGTGGTCCTATGCTAGTTTGTGATGAGGAAGATTTGAGCAGTGCTGTGGGAGTCCCGTCAACCTGGAGACACTCCTCTTTTCTGCCCGGCTCTGCTGATTGAAAGTCACTTAACGTGGGCTCATTTGCAAATGTACTTTCTTGCGAGGTGTTTTGTGAGTGTTGTAAAGATTTGCGAGGGTGGGACTGAGTGCATGCTTGATGAATTGTTTGTTTGATTAGAATCTTGGTGCAGGGTGGACACAAGTTACAAGGAACACGCAAGGTGTGGAATAAGGGTCTATAAAGTTTCAGTATACTGGACAAAACGGTTGCCTAAAGCGATAATTCACTTTTAATCATTCAAGGTGGTGTATCTTGATGCAAAGCTCACCTGATTCGTTGATATGTGCACTGCACAGATCCTGATCCGGTAGCAGAGATGACTACTGATTATGTACCGCACCCCGGCACTGCAAGTAATTTTGTCCTGCTGCGGTCAGTGAAGAGGTGATGCAGATGATAGTGGTATGGGGACGGTGTAGGAGGAGCTGTTTGGAGGGCACACAGGAGAGTCCTGAGTGAACTACTGAGGAGATCTGACCTGTGGCCTGGCTGCCCCGTCCTCTCTCTGATTTACTGGAGAGCTTGTTGGCTGTAATGGTATCGCTAATGGCTCTCGCTTTACCACCACCGTATTCGATGGGTTGCAAAGCTGGTACTATGTGTCGTACGACTAACCCTTCAATTCTTAAACACGAGACGTAACAGCAGGAGGTAAGTCCCCTCCTTCTGTCAGCCCTGTGATCATTCGCTGTTCGGCATCAAGTCAACTTCCCGACGATGTGTGGTCTTTTTTTGATTGATAGTGAGTGAGCAGGGCTCAACCATAGGGAGTGAACCATATTTTTAGACCAAACAGAATACTAATATGTGCCAGTCTCAAATCTCGTTGACAAGGACAAATTGACTACTTGTCAAAGTTTCCATTGAGAATGAGCTTGCGGTTGAGTGAGATGTTCCCTTTAGATTTTAATGCCTGACTAGGCCCTAGGTTACATACATTAGTCACATCGTCCGTCACTGACTCGTCACCTTTGTTAGAGCCTATTGAGTGTTTGCGAGTGTAAGATTTAACCCAGTGGTTTAGGCCACTCGCTAATGCGGGTCTTTGGAATGTAGCTCGGAGTATGGTATCAACCCCCCATGTCCCTTTCGCTGCAATGCAGAAGACATGCAAATAAATAAATAAACCCTCCTCCACAGATCAGGTAGCTCTGTTGCAGGCCGGAGCCTCTGCCTGTGTTCCTCCTCTCCCACATTCTCTCCCCCCGAAGTCTGCTGAATCCTGACAAGGGCGATCCCCTTTAGTGCCTCTAGGACTTTGAAGCTCTGGATCAAACACGACGATTACGTTCCACATAGAAAGCCCCACTAATCCTGTTTGGAAGAGGCAGTCACAGTTTGGCATGAAACTGTCTAGAATCCATGTGTGCGCGCGCACACTTGTATTGGCATTATTTCTTAACATGCAAACCTTTTCCCTGTAACAAGACTGCATAGAAGCCCTGGCGAAGGGACTCGATAGTGTGATGATTGAAATGACACAAGCGCTTCTCTCTCTCTCTCTCTATTCCAGAGCGCAGCAATGGAGGAGACCGTCATATGGGAACAGCACACAGTTACTCTGCACAGGGTAGGTAGCTCCCTCCTCTCCTGGTTCTGTGATACCGCCATCTTTTTTGGAAGCTCCTCCCTCTTTCCTGGCTTCATCTCTCTGCCCTTGTGTCTGTGGCCGCCTTCTCCCCACCCCTCGCCATATTTTCTTCCCTCCTGAGCCTCCCCTGCAAACCCAGCTGTACTGTCCTCTCTAAGCACACATTGTTAGAGAGAGGCAGTGTCAACAGTCTTTTGACATGGCCCACAGATTCCAAATTCACGGAAAAGTTAAAAGGTGTGATGTACACATTGGTAATATTCACATCCTTCGCTCACCTTGGCTCACAGACCAAAGTCAGTGCAGCTATAGCCGTATCCTCCTTGTTAACATTATTCTCGTAGGGATACTGTTAAAGGATGACTACACTACGCCTCTCTGGCATAATCTAAAAAAACAAAAAAAAGAGAAATCTGGCTATTAAGAAATGTTTCGCCAGAGTGAGATACAATGGCTTTGAAAAACGTTATAAAAACGCATTAATAAATTAAATATGCACATTTTGACATTCACAGACACTTAAGATCGCATATCCATAACTGATATTCCTGTTGTGTACTTATTTGTGGACATGTTTTGGCATTTCTCCTAAGAACGCCATTAAACGTCATGATTATTCCATTATAATAATTAACAATAATTCATTGGATTTAGTTTTTAGCGCTTTTCTCTGGACTCAAAGCACTTCACAAATTGGTTGTCAATTAGGTGCACACAACGAATGGACAGTCAGACAGACAGACAGCTATCACCCACAACAATCAGTCTGGGTGAGACCATTGCAGCCATTTTGCGCCAAACTTGCTCACCCAGGTTATAGAACCTAGGAGGCTTTTTCTAACATTTTAAGCTGGCAAGCAAACATGGTTTAGTTGTCCCCATGCAGCTGAGCATATTGAGTGAAATGAGCAAATCTGAAGTACTTTTAAAAAATGCTTTGTTTGCCATGTTGGATATATCTTAAAAATATGACAGAATTCATGTCTTTTGATTTCTAAACGGGCTCATTTTAGTGAAATAAAGAAGTGTCCAAAGGTGGCCATATTAGTTGCTGTCTTAAAATTGCAGGTCAGTCTCATCTTTGGTCCTTTATTGAAGATTGATGCTAGTTAACAAAAAGTGAGTCTCAGTTAAAATATAAATAGTGAAGTTTTCCTTTGAATAAGACTAGACCAATGGCGATGCAGACTTCTAGGCTGTGATTTCATACCTCAGTTTCTGTCTGTGCAGGCACCAGGGTTTGGCTTTGGGATTGCCATCTCCGGAGGTCGGGATAACCCTCATTTTCAAAGTGGCGAGACCTCAATTGTTATCTCCGATGTCCTGAAGGGGGGCCCAGCCGAAGGCCTTTTACAGTAAGATCCTACTTCCAGCACTGGGCTGGAGCAACCATATCAAGTAACCAGTCTGCAGTGTCTGTCCCGTGGTGTGGCGGCAGCTTGTCTCAAGGTCTTTCTCCTGTCTGCCTCCACAGGGAGAATGACCGAGTGGTGATGGTTAACGCTGTCTCCATGGACAATGTGGAGCACGCATACGCCGTCCAGCAGCTTCGGAAAAGTGGGAAAAATGCAAAAATTGTAAGTACTATTACGGCGGCAGAGGCGGCATGGCGCCAAGCAGGGTGCTTGGCAGAATTGGCTCTGGTCGGTATGTCCGGGATTAGCATATCATCCCAAAACGGATGGAGTCAGATTGATCCTCGTTTGTGGCCAGTGTCAAGAGTTACAAATGTGTCACGGAATGATAAAATGTATCAGAACAGACAGAGCTGACACGGTCCTTTTTTCCCCGGGGTCAGACGATTCGACGGAAGAGGAAGGTACACGTGCCCATGAGCCGCCTGGGGGAGCGAGAAACCATGTCGGAGCACGACGAGGACGAGGACAGCTACGACGAGGAGATCTACGAGACGCGCAGCGCCCGCAGCGGCCCCAGCGCCTACGGGGCCTTGGGCCGCCGCAGCGGGCGGAGCAGCAGCCGCCGGGACCGCGACAGGGAGCGCGAGCGCAGCGGCTCGCGGGAGAGGAGCCTGTCGCCCCGCTCGGACCGCCGCTTGCTCAACCTGCCCCAACGGCCCGCCAAAGTCACCCTCGTCAAGTCTCGCAAGAATGAAGGTGAGCCTCACAAAGTCGGGGATATAGGGGACACGTCCCTGTCTTATTGCATGAGCTCCCAGCTAGCCAGTTTCTCGGAAGTGCAATGCAAGTTCTGTTGGGATAGAGTTAGACCATTGAGGTCTGTGTGAGCTGCCGTTTACAGGGGAGTTAGCATGTCCCGAACGCTATGCTAACATGCTCTTTGTTGCTGTCGTTCACTCTGAAAGCAGAATATGGCCTGCGCCTGGCCAGCCACATTTTTGTGAAGGATATCTCCCCTGAGAGCCTAGCGGCCAGGGACGGCAACATCCAGGAGGGGGACGTGGTGCTCAAGGTGAGGAAGACACAGAAAAGGAGGATGCTTTACCAATTATAAAAAAATATCTTTAAAGATGTTAACTTACTAATTCATTTTCAAGTGGAAATGCTGTAGTTGTAGATTTAAAGAATCTAAATGAACGTAAATTGCAAGGGAAGTTTTCTTGCAGTGTAATTTGATTATATTTATTCTGTCTTATTTTATTTTATTTTTTTAGATTAATGGCACAGTGACAGAGAACCTCTCCTTGATAGATGCTAAAAAGCTGATAGAGAGGTCAAAGGGGAAGCTAAAAATGGTGGTCCAGAGAGATGACAGGGCGACGCTGCTCAACATCCCTGACCTTGACGACAGCATTCCCTCAGCTAACGCCTCTGACAGAGACGGTGAGAGACAGAAAAGCTATCAAGTTTGCATGTCTGGCAGTCGTTACAAAGTCTGTTAGAATGTGCTCAATTTGACTGTGTGTGATTTAAACAGACATTTCAGATATTCATTCACTGGCATCCGACCATTCCATCCGATCCCATGAAAGACGTCGCAGCAGCCGCTCCCGCTCCCCAGACAGACGGTCGGAGCCCTCGGACCACTCCCGACACTCACCCCCACAGATCAGCAACGGCAGGTAAAGACCTTAGCTCATCTTGGGTCCAGCATTTCTTCTAGAACGCCAAATATGGAGTTATAATAATTTACAGTATATATTGTGTTATTTATATAGTCATTTATAATAACCATCTAGCCCTGGCTAAGAACCTTAGACCTGACAAGAAGTCCTTTAGCTGCATTCTGGTCGCCTTAGCATTCCACAAGGCAGCGTCCCACATGTTCTTTGTAGTTGGTGGCAAACAAGACAAAGGCAAAGGCCCCCACATTCAGAATGACTTCCTTCTTTGCATTTCCTTATCTCATCTTAGAAAAACTATTTCAATGTTATGTTTTGCCCGGATGAAAATGGGGAGATTGGAAGGAAAGAGTTTAATATCACTCTTTATTCTCTTAAACTGTTCTGACCTTTAGACTCAGTTCTGTCCCTGAATTTTGTCAGATGTTTTACCAGTCCTTTGTTTTTGGTTTTCTTCTGCCTCATAGCTGGAGATTCCTGTAAGTGTGTTAGATGAGATATATAGATTTTATTAGACATTAAAAATGCCCAACTATACTAATTGCAGTTGTAAATTGTGAATGTGTTTATACACAGTAATTTGGTAGACTGGTAGGTCCTAATGTGTTTAAACCCTCCCATTATTTTCCGCCGTTTAGCATATAGATTGAAGATTGTTAACCTGTTGCTTTATTTATTTTTTTAAGAATCTGCAATCTCCTTTAGCTGCCTTTGGGAAAGTGGGGTTGGAATGTCGGTGAGGTCATTATTTGTTTTTAAATAATGACTACAGTACCCTTTTGCTGTTCATACAATATGGTAATGTGGGTGTTTTGTGAGGGGCAAACGTATACGCCCTCCAATATTTAGACACTCTTGGTGTCGACTATTAATTATTGAATGACAGGCCTCGTTTTGATTCATGGATACATAGCCACCGGCAAAGAAATTACTCATACCTGCTGTGTGAAATGTCACACATAACCATTGCCATTCAACATGAATGGGTGTGTCATGTTTTGGCCTAAGGACATGCGTGCTTCTACTGAACAAGGCATGGGCTGTTAATAGCTGTGTGTCATCAGTCCCTATGTGAGATTGTCATCTTGTTTGCATAAAGATATATAGTTATTCAGTAAACAAGAGGACCAGACTATTTAAAGAATAGTGTAGTAGAGCTGAAACTTCAAGGGATCAACTTCACCAGTTTTCAGACCATGAATTTGACACCGAATGCATTAGTTAATACAGTTAATGAAATGTTCATATGTCCATAACCACAAAAGTATATCTCTAATTGGGATAAGACCAATTATTAAATTTATTTCTATAAACTAAATGAGCAAGTCTTACATATTCAGTTCACAATCTACACAATAAATCTGTACTTGTGTGTGAGTTGAGTGTTGGTGGCACTCGTGGCAGCAGTTGCAACCATTATTTTGGAACCCTGTCATTCAGTGGCATCAGCTTGGCAGCCATTCAAAGGCAGTTCCTCCACCAGGACTCTGTAACAAGCTGAAAGTTGGGGAACAGCTTTAACAAAGGTGAGAGAGTGCAGAAAAAGGTGTGTTTTAAATGCAGATTAATCCAGTCACTGGGGTGCCAATGGAGCTGGTCCATGGATGTGACCTTGGCGCACAACCTGTTGTCCAGTCTATTGACTAGGGCTAAACGAGCAATTATGTTGGTCATTGTATCCCACTGATAATTGATGGAAAGATTTCTTCAGTGAGGGGCCTGGAGGTTTGAAGGCCACTGTTTGAAGGGGGAACCATTCTCCTGGTCCTCAGCCAGAGTCGCACATTTCACCTGGAGGACAGAAGCCTCTCTCTCTCTCTGCGGCCTCTGATAAGCTGCTCTAAAAATAGACTACAAAAGCGAGGGAGAAAGCCAGCAGTGACCTTCAAGACCACTCTGTCGCTTTGGACTCGAGCTGCCTTCTTTACTCCCTGTTCTCTGGCCCTAGCATGTCCACTGCAGTCAGATGTTTACACCTTTTGGGTTGCGGCTTTGAGCCACCTATACCCCTGTGTTCATAGCGTCGCTGATGGAAAACATATTGTTCATCATCACATTGCATGTTTAAAAGGGTTATTGTGGTTTGTGTCCAGTCACAGAAGTCGTGAGGAGGAGAGAATCTCCAAGCCGGCGTCGACGCCAGCTAAGCTCGCCGAGGAGGTTTCCATGTCCAAGCCCATGGAGCAGGCCAATCCCCGGGAGGAGAAGCAGCTCCCTTCACTCCCAGGTGAGGGCTGCTGCCTTCAGCCATTATCCAGAAGCTCTCTCTAGCAGCTCTGTTTGTTTTGTGTTTGTGTGTGCGTCTCCATGCCAATGAAATACACATGCACATTCCCTAGAAACAAACACACCATTCCCTGACTGTTGTCTGTGCTGAGGGCCCTCACATAGTCAATTCAAGACAAATAACTGGAATAGTTGAAGAATACCAAGATATATATTTTCGCCAGTTGTTTTTGCCCTTTTAAAAGCGCAGCAGCCAAAAAAATTGAATCCAAGAGCCCGCTGAGCTCTTGCCTCGAGTTATGGGAAAATAAACCGTGTGAGTTTGATCAACTCTGACGTTGTTCCCCAGCCTGCAGCACCCTGCAGCTTGTCTGTTTGACCTCCACGCTCCGGAAAACCATCTCCCTGTACCGTGTGTGTGCGTGTGCCTGTGCGTGTGCGCGAGTGTGCGCGTGTGCGTCCGTGCCTGCCTGCCTGCCTGCCTGCCTGTGTGCGTGCGTGCGTGCGCACGCGCTAGTGCATGTGCACTTCACTTGCACATTTATATAAGAGAGAGAAAAGGAAAAAGAAAACCGTGCATGTGTATATTTCTTAGCCATGTCTGCTCTGTATGTACTATGTATACATCTCCAGTATTTACTGAGTGAACAGTGTATGTCTATGTAAACATGCATGGTCATTCACTGAGTGTAGTCTGAGACCAAGAGTAATGGCGGTGTTGTCTGTGTGTTTGTTCAGAGCCCAAGCCTGTGTACGCCCAGCCTGGTCAGCCTGATGTTGACCTGCCAGTCAGCCCCTCTGATGCCCCTGCGCCCAGCGCCGCCCATGACGACAGCATCCTAAGGTACCCTTTTCTTGCACATCACCCTGAGCTGTTAAACCTCACGGATTGAAGGTCATTTGTCTAACCGGGTTGTTTGTGTGGAGATAAGTTTCTAACCTTAATTTCCCCACTCGCCTCTCCAGGCCGAGTATGAAGCTGGTGAAGTTTAAGAAGGGCGAGAGCGTGGGCCTTCGCCTGGCCGGGGGCAACGACGTGGGCATCTTTGTGGCCGGAGTGCTGGAGGACAGTCCTGCCGCTAAGGAAGGACTAGAGGAGGGGGACCAAATTCTCAGGGTGAGATATGTTTAGATGACCCCACTGCTTGGCAGATGCTCTGAAGACTCACAAAGAAGAAACCTAAATGCACCATTGTCTTAAAAATGTTTGAAAGAAAATGTAATTGCGTCGTCTATGAACATGTACCCTTAATTTTAAGAGGAGGAGATCGCCCCAGCTTTGCCTCCTGTTTTTTTTTTATGGTCTTAACTACTTGGGGCTCCAAGATTCCTGCACTCATGAACTGGTCTCCTAGCAATGGCTATGGGGCAAAATACTCGCATACAGTTTTTCCACTATGTTTGTCTCATGTCCGTTTATATTTGTGCTGCTATCTCCGTTCTTTGTTTCCCAACCATGTGTAATGGCAGGAGTCTGTAGAGCCACACACATTGTCTTCATGAGTACCCAGGTGCTTTCATGTTACAGAGATATATTCAAATGTTTTGGACACTGTGTGGGATATCTACTGGAGTATACAGTACCTTCAACAATGTGTAACGTTCTTAATTAATATTGGCTAACAATAGAGGAGACACTGTGTATCTTTTGTTGTCTTTGGTCAGCAGTATGAGTAAATTATCTTTTTTTTTGTTTTTTTACAAAAACAAATTGATAGTGAAAAACAGTAGAAGACATTTTGTGTATACCACAGAGAACAGTACTCAGTACAGTTTCTCTATAATGCTTAATTAGATGGAGATTGAAGAGCTCATTGCAAGGGATCTGGGATCATTCCCCGTTGGGACTCGATCCGGATGCTTCACGGTGCCCTTGGTTTACTAACTCTGGTCCTGGGTCTCCTCACAGGTTTTCAATGGAATTCAGGTTGAATGACTGAGATGGTCATTGCAAAAGCTTAATTTGACACATTCCAGCCACGACCTTGTTGTAGCCTCCCGATGGCCACATGGTGATCTAAAACCTCCTGGTACCTGATCCGGCCCAGGCTCCCGTAACCCCTAAGAAGGTTCCAGGTCCTTTTGAGATTAAAACAGCTTCTCATCATTCCAGGTTTACCACCATACCAGATAGGGTGGGATTGAGTTCTCTGACATTTTGGGTATCATTATATTCCTCTATAAATTATTTTGGCAGGCACTCCATTTAAATGTATGCCTCTTGGAAATGCTATTGTATTACTGCAGCACAACTTACTTTTAAAGCGGTACTTCACCCATTTTTGATCTTTTGATACGTTTTTTTCATCATATGCCAATGTTGTATTTTACACAAAATATTGTAATTTAGCGTCTCGCTATCAAACAGCAATGTCAAATGAGTTGGGAAAATTACTCTCTATTGGGCCATGGAAAGTAATTAGCTGATTTTTAAAACTACAGCCGTTTCCAGCCAGAGGGAGAACCTTTTCTGGTTCTGAGTTTGGTTTTGCCCTATGGGCGTTGTGGTGTAAAGTGAATTAACCATTTAAATGCCGCGCCTACAGCAATGTCACTTAAATTAATCGTAGGACCCGAACTTGATCAATATACTTACTTCATTTAGAGTAAACAACAACATGTATCGTAAAAGCGTACAAATTACCGTCCTTTTCCAATTTCCAGGTAAACAATGTTGATTTTGCTAACATAATTCGAGAAGAAGCGGTGCTATTCCTCCTGGACCTGCCGAAAGGCGAAGAGGTTACAATTCTCGCACAGAAGAAGAAGGATGGTGAGTGATCAGAGATCCATCAACAAAAAACTCATTATTCCGCTCTGCATCCACTGTGGCTTGACTATTGTACTGACTTGTTTTGATACCAACAGTGTACCGGCGAATTGTGGAGTCGGACGTAGGCGACTCCTTCTACATCCGGACGCACTTTGAGTACGAGAAGGAGTCGCCGTATGGGCTGAGCTTCAACAAGGGCGAGGTGTTCCGCGTTGTGGACACCCTCTATAACGGCAAGCTGGGCTCCTGGCTCGCCATTCGCATCGGCAAGAACCACCAGGAGGTGGAGAGGGGCATCATTCCCAACAAGAACAGGTGACCTCCTGCGTTCAAAGCCTGTGCTAAGCAGTCTGCTCTCCTCAACAGACGAAAGCCAACGGCAAATTCACACTGGCTAGCGACTTGTGGCTGTCCAATGGCACCCTGTCCCCTTATTCATTCTGAACCACATTTGGTTTTGTTTGTCATGGCCATGTTAGGGCCTCGCTGTCAGCAGTGTGGACACTGGCCATGCAAAGTTTACAGTGGAGGGCCATTAGTGGTGTTTGTACTGAGAGCCGTGTCTGTCTACAGAGCCGAGCAGCTGTCCAGCGTGCAGTACACCCTCCCCAAGACCGCGGGAGGCGACCGAGCCGACTTCTGGCGGTTCCGTGGCCTGAGAAGCTCCAAGAGGAACCTGAGGAAGAGCAGAGAGGACCTGTCAGCCCAGCCGGTCCAGACCAAGTTCCCCGCCTACGAAAGGGTGGTGCTGCGAGAGGGTGAGGAGCCAGCCGTTTGTCTGGTCCCTTCCTGCTGTGGTATAGGACTGTCTGGCTGATCTGATGTGTGTTTTTGGACTGTTTATTCAGCTGGGTTCCTGAGGCCCGTGGTGATATTCGGTCCCATTGCCGACGTGGCTCGAGAGAAGCTTTCCCGGGAAGAGCCCGATCTGTTTGAACTTGCGAGTGAGTTTTTCTGCTATGTAAATGTCAAAGTCATGAAACTGATCCGTAGCTGAGAATGGGTAGGCATTTGCTAAAGACGTCTGGCTCGAACTCGACCTGTTTTCTAGAGAGTGAACCCAGAGACGCCGGCACAGACCAGCGGAGCTCAGGAATCATTCGTCTTCACACGATCAAGCAGATCATCGACAGAGTATGTGCTGCTTTCAGACCGAGACAAATAGACACACATGTTATGTTCGGTTTGCATTGGTAACCAAAATGACGTTTGATGTTGTAGGACAAGCATGCGGTGCTGGACATCACCCCCAACGCGGTGGACAGGCTGAACTATGCTCAGTGGTACCCCATTGTGGTGTTCCTAAACCCGGACAGCAAGCAGGGGGTGAAGAACATGAGGACCCGCCTGTGCTCCGAGTCCAGGAAGAGCGCCCGGAAGTTGTACGAGCGCGCCCTCAAGCTGAGGAAGAACAACCACCATTTGTTCACCAGTGAGTCAGTGGGCAGCCAGCTATGGGGTGGGAGGGTGTAACGGCATTCCATGTTGCTAAAGATAAACTAAACTCTCCAGTGTTGAGCCCTATGAGCGTTCTCAAAGTGATGTTGCACAATGTTAGTGTTATAGAAAATACAAACACAAGAAACTTGTGATGTCCCCCATAAAAGCTGTGTTTGTTCATAATGTTGCCCTTTGTGTTTAACTGGAAATAGTGTTTGTTGGCTGTTAGTACCCTTTAATGTTGGAGGGGGAGAAAAACTCAATGGTCCTTCCAAATGTTTCAGCAACCATCAACATGAACAACATGAACGACGGGTGGTACGGGGCACTGAAGGAGACGATCCAGCAGCAGCAGAACCAGCTGGTCTGGGTGTCCGAGGGCAAGGTGAGCAGCCCTGTACTTTAGCAGTGTGAAGCACCCCTGACCAGTAGTCACATCCGCTTCTTAAGGAATGGCGGTGGCGTGTGACATCAGTGTAACGTGTCCCCCTCAGGCGGACGGTGCTCCTGAGGACGACCTGGACATCCACGACGACCGCCTGTCCTACCTGTCGGCCCCGGGCAGCGAGTACTCCATGTACAGCACGGACAGCCGCCACACCTCGGACTACGAGGACACGGACACCGAGGGCGGCGCCTACACTGACCAGGAGCTGGACGAGACGCTCAACGACGAGGTGGGCCTCCCCACGGAGCCTGCCATCACCCGCTCCTCCGAGCCCGTCCGCGAGGACCCGCCCGTCATCCAGGATGTCCCGGTCTATCCCGGGTACCAGCATCCGGTCCCGCCCGACCCGGCCAATCGCATCGACCCGGCCGGCTTCAAGATGGCCGCTCCTCAGCAGGTAGCGTCCGTGAAGAAGCCGCTTCGGCATAGACAGAAGCAAAGACGCCATGATCTAGTGGTTTATAGGTGCCAAGACACAGTTTGTTGATTTCGTTTTAGTAATGGATAAGACTTGAAAATGCCAAGAAAAAATTTGGAGAAGTTTTGCTATAGAGTACAGTGTGCCCTTTGGCTGCCTGTGTTATGAATGTCTTTTAACAACACTCCACAGCAAGGCGAGGCTGCTCTGGCCACACCCTCGCCTCCCCTGGTGGTGGCAGCGCCCCCTGCCGAGCAGCCCGTAGAGGGTATGACCCCCAAGGAGACACCCGCTGCTGGTGCTACTGCAGCCCCTCCTCTTCCTCCTCCTCTTCCTCCACCTCCTCCTCCTCCTCCTCCTCAGGCGGAGTCAGTTAGCAGCCCTGGCCCAGAACTAGCTCAGACCCCTTCACCCCACGAACCCCACCCGTCTGGGCCGCCCGGTCCAGAACCAAAGGTACCCACTGCTGCTCCGTCACCGCGAGCCACTGGGACCGGGCTTGGGCCTGTGCCCCCCGCCCCTCCTCCCTCCCTCCCCCCCGCCCCCTCCCCCCTCAAGCCTGCTGTCTTTTTTTAACTGCCTGTTTTCTAGCACACGCTTACCACTTTGCTCTGTGCATGCCCTGCCCACGCTGTGCCTCGGGGCCCCTCACCCCACCCGTGTGTCGGCGCCGGGGGTCCACACGCACCACAGTAGGCTGGGGGACCTGAGAGGACTGGTGGTGGTGGCGTCAGACGTCTTTGGCCAGGGTGGAGAACGTCCTCTTTACTTCCTCTGCATGGCTCCTAATGTTTGGGGTTCCTTTCAGCTTAACCTCTGAAGCACTCTGTGGCAACCTCCGTAGCGGTAGATGGTACAATCGTCTGTAGTGGCAATAGCAGACATAGTGGCATCATACGCAAACTGAATGTTGGCTGCATGATGAGAGCTAACCTGCAGACAGTAGTCTTGGTTTATAATCATAAACAGTTCTCCCTATGGAAAAACAAACTTGCCAATGCCGCACTCCATTATGTCTGTAGTAGTCGTCGTGTCACGTAGAGTTTACCATGGGCTTCTTCCATAGGAAGTGATGTACACACTCGAGTTGCTGTCTACAGGCTACACATCATACGTTTGAAATGAGGCCTTTCATAAATGTATTAGTGGCTCGATGAAACCTACCAGCATTACTTTACGGAGATCTAACGTTAACACATGTTTTGTTTTGTTTATCAAGCTAAGGTCAGTTCAGAGTACAAGCATGTTCTCATCCCATCAAATTCAGTTATCTTTCAGACGAACCCTCTTGCTACAGAACGTTAGCCACAAATAGTAATAAATTATTGTGTAGTCATAACAAATGAGACCTTGCGGTTCATTCTTGAAAGGCGTCTTGTCAAACATGCATTCAGGACTGGTATTTTGTAATTACAGAACTCTGCTTGTGTAATTGCACTTTGAATTCAATGTTTGTTTTTTCCTTATAAAATTTTTCGTTTACTTTTTTTTCAATCTAATGCTTTAGTTTTGCACTGTTAACTGGATGTTCATTTCCCCAAGGTTTAAGTTTGTCCTGCGATTTACTTTGACAATTTTTCCTGTGCTCTTTGGTGATGGGATGGTAGATATTTTCTCATCTCTTACTACAATGCGCTGAAGGCCTTTGTTCCTGTGCCCAGGCATTGACCTAGTGTCTCCTGTTCCCTCCCAGATGTACAAGAAAGACCTGTACAGTATGGAGGAGCCTGTGCGCGTGAACCATGGCATGAAGCCCTCACTGAGCTACAGCCATCAGCCGTCGTACCAGGACAAACAGCCATACCGCGAGTACGACCATCCGCCTTACGGATACGACGGGGGCGGCGGCGGCTATTCCGAACCAAAGCCCCCGCACAACTTTGACTCCCACCTGCACTACGACAACCGTGTGCCTCACTACAACGAGCAGTGGCCCCCCTACGACCAGCAGACCTCATCCCAGCCTATGGGCTTCCCGCCGGGCCACCAGCAGCAGCAGCAGCAGCAGCAGCAGCAGCCGCCCACCCTGGGCTACAACCGCCGGCCCTCTTACGAGGACGGCCCGGGCAGAGACTACAGCGCGCCTCAGCCACGGTACGAAGAGGCCTCCCTGTTGGGCTACGACGGCAGGCCTCGCCACAATAAGCCAGGGCCCATGCGCTACGACGAGCCGCCCCCTCCACCCCCGGCCAGCTACGACGCCTGCTCCCCGTACGAGCCCGAGCCTCACGGCTTCCCCCTGAACTCCCCCCGCTCCCCTGACGTCCCAAAACAGTATTACGGCGACGCCCCCCCCAGGCCCCTCTATAAATCTGGGCCTCCCAACCGGGGCTACAAGCCAGCACTGCACGAGCCAGTCATGAACTCGGATCCCCCTCCGCCCCCTCCCAAACACGAGGGCCTGGCCTCGCCGGGCGAGCCGGGCATGGGCATGGGGTTGGGGATGGGCTCCAAACCCCTGCCCCCGCTGCCCCGGGACGAGCAGGAGGACGACCCAGCTATGAAGCCCCAGTCGGTGCTCAACAGGGTCAAGATGTTTGAGAACAAGCGCTCCGTGTCGGTGGACAGAGCCAAGGACGCGGGGGACTCTGTGCTGCGGGTAGGTCAATCCAATGCTGCAAGAGGTCGAATACAACGACCACTGGGAGGGTGTGGAAAACCTTAACCTAGACTCGTGTGTTCCAGCCCGCAGAATCTCCAAAGCCAGTGGTGGCGCCAGGACCTGTCCCCAAGGCCAACTCCCTCAGCAATCTAGAGCAGGAGAGGCCCACCTACAGGTACGTCCCTGCAAAGGCCCTGCATTGGAGAAATAGGTGGATGAAGGACAGTTGTAAGATGTTTCCCTCTGCAAAGGACACATACTTGATCTGCTTATTATTATGTCAGAGCTCCGTCTGGTGGAGAACCTCTGAATTGTAACTGCAGCAAGTATAGTCAGCCTCCAGCGTCTGGCGGATGCTTTTATCAAAACCCATTTACAGTGCCGAGCTTGTTTGTGTGTGTTTATTTTGTTTGGCCCTAGCAGGAAATCATCTCTAAACATGGTTAGCACCGAGGTCCGTTGTGGTCATTGATCATCATGACTCCCTGTGCTCCTTGCCCACTTTCTTAATATGTGTGTTGACAGAGCTCCTGAGCCCCAGAAGCCCCAGTCCAAACCCCTGGATGACGTCATGCGGCCCCACAACAACCACTACGACGCCGAGGAGGACGAGGAGTACTACAGGAAGCAGCTGTCCTACTTTGACCGGCGTAGTTTCGACAGTAAGGCCATGGGCCAGCCCAGTCCCGGGATAAACCGCTTCCATGACATGGGCAAACCGTCCCAAGTAGCATACCCTTACAACAGGTACACCAGCACCACCGCCAGGAGCGCGCCGCCGCCTTAAGACGGCACTTCATCACCTCAGGACCACTTTACAGTAACTGCCGGTATTTGTTATGTTTCTAATGGTTGTGTGCGTTTGGTGCAGGGTAGAGTCGGTGGAGAAGGTGAGTCCGGTGGAGAAAAGGTATGAGCCCATGCCCCAGATCAGCCCGTCCTCTCACTATGGACCACCCGCCATCCCACCCAACACTCTGCCTAAACTAATGTCCAATGACGGTAAGACAAGCCACAGTACACGTCTTAAACTGCATTTTTTTTACTACCCTTTTTAGGGGCCCTGATCTGTTCAAGGCTAAGGCTGTGTTCCCTCCATTTTTAGTGAGCACCCTAGCAGACCCTCTGACCTCACCCAACCCCAAGCCTGAGGTGACGACGCTGAGACCCCCCAGCAGGGATGACTCCACCCACAACTACCTGTCCCCCAGGGGTCTCCCCGACAAGCCCCCCGTCAACGGCACGGAGGCTCCCCCCAAAACCCTGGGCACTGCTCCCACCCCCACCAGCTACAACCGCTACGTCCCCAAGCCTTACACCAGCTCGGCACGGCCTTTCGAGCGCAAGTTCGAGAGCCCCAAGTTTAACCACAACCTGCTGCCCAACGACGTGCAGCCCAAGGCGGAGCTCATCAGCAAGCCCAGCGTGGTGAACAACAACAGCAGCAGCAGCATCAAGCCCCAGCTCTCTCCACAGCCTCTAGACCATGACAGTGGCCTGGACACCTTCACCCGCACCATCGACAACAGGCCCAAGTACCAGCACAACAATGTCAACGCCATCCCCAAGGCCATCCCCGTCAGGTGAGACACAGCCTGTTATCTCCTATGCATGCACCTCTTGTGAGAGAGTAGTTACAGCAGAGTGGCGGACCTCCCTGCATGCTGCCTCCGCTTCATGCTGAGCCCCCAGTGGAGATCTCGTGCCCGTGCGGTGTTTGTGTGTTGACGGGTCACCGTTGTGCCTCCCGCCCTTTAGCCCCAGTGCGCTGGAGGATGACGACGAGGACGAAGGGCACACGGTGGTGGCCACCGCCCGGGGCATTTTCAACTGTAACGGAGGGGTGCTGAGCTCCATCGAAACCGGGGTCAGCATCATCATCCCCCAAGGGGCCATCCCTAACAGCGTGGAGCAGGAGATCTACTTCAAAGTGTGCCGCGACAACAGCATTCTGCCCCCGCTGGACAAGGAGAAAGGTGCATTTTGGATATGAGAGCCAACTGTGATGTTTTCATTTCACTCCAATTTCAGGGTACTCTGATGGGACCTGCACTAACTAGTGGTTATTTTGACCTGCAGGAGAAACTCTGCTTAGCCCCCTGGTGATGTGCGGCCCTCACGGCCTCAAGTTCCTGAAGCCCGTGGAGCTGCGCCTACCTCACTGTGCTTCTATGACCCCAGATGGTTGGTCTTTTGCTCTAAAATCCTCCGACTCCTCGTCGGGTACGCTGTCCTCTCTCTGTTTTTAGTTTTTTTGGGGGGGTGGGGGGCTTTAGTTGATCAATGGTCATAAGGATCACGCTGCAGAGATTCTTCTTCATAGCTCACTTAAAATCATCTCGTTAACTGTTTCCACATTCACATTGTTTCAGCCACATGCCATAGAGGGTTTTCATTATTTTTTCCTTTGTGTCCATAATCAGTTGTCACACATCTGTTGCAGACTATAGATTTTGGACCCGCTAGAGCCAAAAGACCTGCCACTTACAGCTTATTTTCAGGTGCTGACTGACAGGATATCAGATGTCAGTCGAATTTAGTTAAACATAAAAATATGTCTTAATTATTTAACAGATGGCTAACCATTTATTTATCCTGATCAGGAATGAATGCAGTAATCACTTTTTAGTTTTTTTATAATTTCGTTTTTTTCGGCTGATAGGGCTGTTGATTTGTTTCTTTCTAGTGTTTAAGGTATAGGATGCTGTCTTAATGTAAAACAATGTTTCTGATTTTCTGCAGGTGACCCTAAGACCTGGCAAAATAAATCCCTCCCAGGAGATCCTAACTACCTGGTAGGCGCTAACTGTGTGTCCGTGCTCATTGACCACTTCTGAAGAGGGCGACAGCTGGTCTGTCACTGAATGTGAAAGTCAGGGGACCACCATTGCCCCTCCCGTTTATCCCTTCAGAGTGGCAGGGTCCGCACTGTTTGATGAACTATGAACCTTATTCTCTCACGTTGTTTACTGGGCTAAAAAAACACAAGGAGTGGGAGGATTCCGGCATCCTGATGCCTGTACTCGTATGTGTTTCTTTTTTGTGTGCTTTCAAGGCTTGCAAAAAAATAAAGATTAAAAACTAATTATAGAAATATTGAACTGTTGTTGGAATGCATGACCAGTGCCAGAGACTGAAAATTGTAGGCATTTTTTTTTAAAAGCAAGTCAAAGGTGCAAGAACAGGAGAAATAGGGTAATTTAAAATATTACAATAGGAATTTTAGATACTGTAATGTGCTCACAAACAGAAAAGTTGGTATATTGTAAAACCTTTTTGTTTGTGAGAATTATGGTCATGCGTTTCACTCATGAAGGATCTTTGTGGACTTGGAAAATGCTGAACCTGACTGAACGGTAATGAAGGATAAATTTAACATCATGAAGAAGCAAGTAAATATTGTATGAAGAATAAAGGTCACGTTTTTTGCATTGGATGCTCCTGTGTGTTCCAAATGGGCTCTATGTTTAGATCTGATCTTTTGTAGCTGTTCTACCGTAGATATATGTACTGACTTGATTTTACAAAACTCCTGCTGTCTAGAGATCTATGCATGTGCTATGACTCAGGTCCAGAAGCCTGTTACGACTTAAGTTCAACACATGAAATTCCCATCTTACACTGCAAGCAGTGATGCCTTATCTGCATATTAACTTTTCATTGAAACTTAAAAACATCTGATCCTAAGTTATAATGATCAATTATGGAAGAAATAAAAAGTTGTCTGCATTTTATTTCATTATATCAATGAACTTGGATTTAGCACACAAGAATAATTGAGGCTGATGAAAAGGTATGCTTTCTTTTACTGCTATGCATATGAAGTCTGAGGAAATACAAGAACACTAGAAATGTTGAAATTGTGGCTGTACATATTGCTAGCATATGGCCTTGGTTCTCTGTATATGAACTTTTGTACATCTTTGTTATTTTGTATAAAAAAGGAAATGTTTCTTTAAAAAGAGAAAGTGGTTACATTGGTTATGTTTGTATTCTGATTATACCCCTGAGCCTTGGAACTGACCTAAGCAGTAATAAATCCAACTTTTCTACCAACATACACACTACTTAAAGGCATTTTTAAGAGTCAGAGAACTTTTTATTCTTATTTACAAAATAGAACAGCGCTCGGTTTAAATGATTTTAAAAGATCTGTATTTGAGGGGGTCTGCTTTGAAGAGCGGCCCCTTTCTTTATTTGTGATACTGGATGCTGTATTGTGTGCCCTGAAATGTATTTTTGTACTAATAGACAATTTATTATGGCACATTAGTACTATTTTCTTTTGATATAACACTGCTTCAATCCAACGCTAGTTTTATTTTCCTGTGTGGCTGACATTTTTTATTTATTTCATTGTTTGTTGTTTTTGTTTTCCTTTGCAACACATTTCTAAATATACCACTGTATTAATAAATTCATTTTTAAAGTATTTGGTTATCATCTGTCTTTCATTTCAAACCATTAAAAAGATGAGTTTATTATTTCCTCCTGACTTAGTCGGTGTTGTCTACCAATTTAGTGTGAATTCTGTTGGTGTAACAGGTCGTTACATTACGTTAAAATAATTCACTGACTAATCCTAGGCTGTGCAATATTAAATAGCTTGTTTTCTTAAAAAACATTTTAGAAGTGGCTCACAAATGCTACTTACTGTGCTTAGGATAGTGTTCTTAAACTCACATAAAGACAATAATTTGTTTTTATTTTCATATTTTAGTAACTGAAGAGTAAAAATAAAAGTTAGCTGAAAGCACTTAATACACTGACATCTTAATTAAATATAATATATGATGAAAATAGAAATGTTATTAAAACTTAGAGGTAAAACATGACTGCACAATGTTATATGTTACAAAATCGAAGCTATCCCTGAGATTAGTTGAAAAGGTTACTAAATGGATAATCACAACTCTTCATATGCAGACAAACCTACAATTCTAAGTGCATTACACAATGTTTCACAACTCAAACATTTAGTTAATTGTTACATTTACCAATCCTAGCATACCCATGGTTTTAGTGTAAACTATTTATCAATTATTTCATGTGCCTTAGCATGAGAACTATCAAGTGGTATGGCTAATTCTGGTACCTTTAACTATAGTAAAAACTTCCACAAAATCTTTTAAAACCATTCACTATGTCCAAGAACTTAGCATCATACAAGTTCTATAACTTTATATTCCTTGAAGATATTAAAGTGTAAATCTCCTCAGTTAGTGGAACATATGTCTTTTTCTCAGGATCGAGAAAGTACAAAGGATCTTGAATATGAACTGGGTTGAATCCCTCTTCCACTAACTTTACTTTCTTCATCTTGAAAGTTCCAGTTAACTCCAAGCAGTTCTAGAAATGAAAAATATAAATCACTCCTGGTCTACTTTAATATACTTTCTAGAATTTTCATACATTTTTCACCTGCAATATCCAAATGTATTTAAACTTAATTTTTTATAAAAAATGTAAATAAAAAGATTGCCCTAAAAGAATAACACTAAGAGCCATTGTCTGATTTAAGAAAAGGACTGAATTTAAAATGTACCTGTATCCTTATAAATCGGGGTCTTGCGTAAGCTGGAAGATAGGTTGTCACTTTTTTGAAGGTGTTAGTACAGTCAAATGAATACCCTTCTCTTAACGTTAGGGAAGCCATTCCAATCCTCCCCTCGTGACCTAGGAAACAATTTAACATTATTTGAAAACTAGAATACGTTTATATAATACATAGGTAGCGTACAAATATATTTTCCATGAGTTTGATGTAAATTACACAACATGAAACTATGGAAAGTGCATTTGAATGAGCCCCAGTTAGGTGCTACTAGCACTGCTGATAGTGCAAACTAAGCCATTTTCTCGAAAACCATTGCGCTGGTGTAAAAATGGTGGGATTGCCCACCTCGTATCCCAGCAAGAAGGGAATTAAATAAGGCAATAAGAACCGTATTTGGATTGATCATTCAATTACATTTTTATAAAAATCGTATTCAAAGGAATGAATGTGCTTGGAGTTACCTTCAACTTTCACACCATAAACATTTGCCTGCTCAATGGAATCCACCATAGTCAGAATGTCTGCAACCTCAGATGTGGCAACATTCTCCCCTTTCCATCTAAAATAACAACAAAAAAGACAGCAGCAATATGTGACTATAAATGTTTCTGAAGAAACTAACTTTCTTGAATACCTTGATAACAAACACAAGCCATGAGAGCCACAGAAGAATGGTCCTTCAAAGTCGATTTTTGTCTCAGTAGAGCCCTGTAAGATAAGTGAGTAACTTACCTGAAAGTGTCACCAACTCGGTCCTGAAAGTACACAAAATTTTGATTGTCTATCCGCAGCAGGTCCCCAGTGTTAAAGTACAGGTCTCCCTTCTGCAAGACGTCTCGTAGTCTCTTCTTCTCGGTTTGCTGTTCGTTTCCAGCATACCCAACAAAGGGCGATATTCTGGTAACTTTTCCAACCAAGAGTCCTGTCTCACCTGAAACAATTATTTTATGATTATACAATTGTCCTATATGATGCAAATGTTCCCAAATACTGGTTTGGGGGGATCAAAGAAAACGTTTCCTTTAAACGTTTTCCAGTTCCGAAACATTTCCCTCTTTAAATCTTATATGACCTACTCACCTTTGGCGGCTTCAATACAAATACCCTCAGAGTTACGGACAGGCTCATCCTTCTCAATGTCAAACCTGATGATAGTGTAGGGAAACAACATCTGTGGAACACAATGAGAATGAAAAATATAGAGTTTAATCATTGTCAAACTATCCGATGTAAGGGCAAATTCAGGCATCCTCATGGATGTTCAAGCCTAAGCTGTTGGTCCAATGTGGGGTAAGGGTCAGAGTGAACGTTAGGTCACCAAACAAGATAACATGTGCCTATGGCAGCTCAACAAAGAGATTGCATGTGCCTTTCTGAGACACTCGAATCTAGGTTTGTGTCTGTGTGGTTATGTGTACATGTCCTTTTTGATACTGGGAGTAAACACATGGGTTCCCTCTTGCCCAATGGGATGATTTGTTTAGTTTAAGACCAATATAATCATGTCAAACACGGCAACTAATTAGAAATTACTATTTCGTTAGCCTGAACTGACTGTGGTCATTTCTGTGTACAGACATACTCTTCTGTACTAATTAATAAAATTGTACTTGATCATTGCCTGTTTCCATCTCTTTGTGTAAATGGTTATGCTCTGTGAAAGAGGTCAAATATCCATGCCACCTAATCGATTCAAGTAAAACATTTAAACTGAATAATCTATAAAGTAATTTCCATTGAAAACAGCAACAACAACAAAAAAAAGACAGGTTTCACTACCTACCCTGTGGATAAAATTGACTCGTCCAACCGCACCTATTTTGCTAGTGTAGTTGATGAAGCCAATATTCCCTTCAGTGGCAGCATACAATTCCCTGACGCGAATGTCTCCAAATCGATTTAGGAAGTCAGTCCAAACATCTGTGCGTACACCATTGCCAATTGCAATCCTCACTTTGTGGTCCCTATCGTTGTCTTTCTGAAAACAGAGGTTTTCGCATTGGGCTTTAGTGAGAAACAGTGAAAAACAGTAATTCACTGAACATCTTGAAACATACATTTCAGCATAACCTGACAGCCATTATCAATTCTATTTTATTTCGATTCACCTTGGGTGTGTTGCAGAGATAGCGCATAGTTTCACCTATATACTGCATCACTGTTACATTGTGCTTTCTGCAGTCATCCCAGAATTGTGATGCTGAAAACTTTCTTCTTAGAACAACAGTCATGCCTGATATAAAAAGATCCAAACACAACATCCTAAATTTACTGTCAAGGACTAATTGCAATATTTTAGGCATATAACAATGATCAAAAGAAAAACACAATTTTAGTCATATAAACTATCGATATTCAGTTTGCTTAAAAATTGTGATTTCTATTGGATAGGATAGGATTGTTACCCCTTTCGATGGCACCAGTCAGTCCAATGAGAAATCCGGCACTGTGGTAGAAGGGTAGATTAATGTAGAAGACATCCTCAGATGTGACCCCTGAGACTGCTTGGACAAAGGACGCTGCCCACACCCTCTCCTGTGTAACAAGGGCTGCTTTTGGTAGACCTTAATAGGAAATCATTTAATATACATAAAAAAATACTTGGAGGAATGGATGGCAAGTGAAATGATTTCATAAAATGTGGCCCTTAATGAGATTTAATTGGTTTGTGCTTACCAGTAGTGCCTGAGGTGTAAATGTACAGAGCAGCACTCCTGATGGTAACATTGGCCCTGAGGTCAGGTGAAAGAGCCTCATCAGAGGCCTGTGAGATCTCATCAGAAAGCGGTTTGATGCCCTCTGTGCTGCATTTCTCCGCAAGGATATACACAGAGATTCCCTGCTGTTTCAACACAGGCAAAACCTCCTCTACAGCATCCTTAAGCTCTGCAATGACAGAGGGGTTCTCAAGTCTAGCTATGTTGTCCATTCTGTTATGCTGCACATAGTGGATTATCATATTGCTCATCCTTTTTTTGCTACAGTAGAGATCTGTCATTTAGAACTTTGAGTTCTCGTGAATAGGTTTGTCTACACAATAGCCAATCACATATTGTTTGTGATTAAAATGTTATGGATTAATTATATTTTATTTCCTTGCTTATCAATGCTGTTTCTATATTTGTTTCCCTGTATCTAATTGTTTTACCTTCACTTGCGATGATCACCTTGGCTCCACAACAAGAGAAACAATGCAGCAAAGATTTAGATCTGATATTGAAATTCAGGAGCGCTGCTGCGCAGCCCAGTTTGGCCAGGCCCAGCCATGTCCATGCAAAACAAGGCTCATTGCCCAAGAACAAGGCGACCGTATCCCCTTCTTGCAGGCAGGCGTGGGTCTTCAATGCGTTTGCAACCTTATTACTTTGTTTATCAACGTCCAAGTAGGTGAATGCTTTACCTTCAAAAATTATAAAAGTTTTATTTGGCTGTTTTTTAACTGCATCCAAAAAACAGTCTAAAATGCTATAGCACGGTTTTTTCCTCTTGTATCTTGCCAATCTGATCCCAAGTAGAATTGATTTCAGCATATAAGAGCAGTCTTGTCTAAAGTATGGAGATAGCGTTTTAAGAAGAAAAGGCAAAATCGCTAGTCCGGCTAAGACTGTGAACCAAACATACATCCTGAACAATATGTTATAGAACCATCCGCAGCTGGAATAAGGTGTACGTGGAAAAATAAATCACGTAAAGTTTGTGGAATGAGTTACAAAGTTCATCCACACGGCCTGGGGTAGCCTTGTGGGCTGTATTTCTTTCACAGACCCTGCCCTCTTTCGATAATCTTTTTAGTTGCCAAATGCAAATATTTAAATCTGAACCTTGAAATGGGTCCCTAATTCAGCTAATTAGCCCATCGTAATTCAATACCTTAAACATAATTCTCCAAGAGGAATTAACAACTTGGAAACAAAATAGAAGTTGGTTTGTTTGCAAATAAATCTTTATTGACTTTTTTTAAGTTGTATGATAGGCTCCTTGGTACATGGCAACCAAAAACTTACAAAAGTAACTTGCATAGTAGGCGTGTTTATCAAAAAACACTTCGTTGGGGATTGGGTAGCTCACTCAGAGCTGGAGCCTCTAAACCCATTATTTCGTAACCTTATCAACACGAGGCTAGTACAAAAAGGCAAGGGTCAAATTCTGATGCAAAAAAATAGGAAATAACGGATAAATTAACAGACTTTATTTAAGAATATGGTGAGACACAAAAGTTGTTTAGGATAGATGCTATTAGGAATGCCCCTCAAAAGTATAGACTGGCAAGCAGTTTTGTAGTAATAGGCTATTGACAGTCCAAAGTACATTTTGTGACTAATCAAGCTTGGTAATTTTTGCAATTGTGAGTCAATGTTGTTGACCATAAATAACTTCACATGAAATTTTGCAAAGATCACTTCACACTTTAACGACCCCCGAAATAACTGAAGTATATATCTCCTGGGAAAGTGGAATGTAATTTCTTTCTTTCTCATCGATAAAGTATAGTGGGTCAGTAATAACATCTGGGTTGAATCCCTCTTTTACTAGCTTTACTTTCATCTGCTTGAATGTGCCAGTGACTTCCAAATAATTCTGTAACCAAGAACAATACAGACATATAAGAACAAAAAAAATATATTTATTGGACTTACATTTAACAAAGCAAATTCTAAGATTTGAGAGGGATGTAGTTTACCTGAATCCTTACAAATCGTGGTCTAGCATATGAAGGCAGGTGGTGTTCAATGTGCTTATATACACCAACACTGTCAAACTCCATTCCGTCCCTTAAAGTTACAGCAGCCATACCAGCCTTCCCTTCTTGACCTATGGGATACAGGGAGAAGAAAATACAAGATTTGGAACCTGGCATAATGTAAGGTCAAAGTTGGGTATGCAATAGAAAAAAGAAAATAACCTGATACTTTGACACCGTAAACACTTGCTTCTTCAACACAATCTGCCATTGAGATTATGTCAGACACTTCATTTGTAGCAACATTCTCTCCTTTCCATCTGCCCAATAAAAAATTGGTTAAAATGAGAGTTTACAAGAATAAGCCAAACGGTTTCTTATTTCAAACAGATATCAATAACGTTTTAAGATGACCTAAATGTGTCTCCAATACGATCCTGAAAGTAAATGAAATCATCCTCGTCGATACGTAGCAGGTCACCACTGTTGAAATACAGATCCCCTTTTTTGAAGACGTCATGAAGCATTTTCTTCTCAGTTTGCTGGAGGTCTTTAGCATAGCCATTGAATGGTGCCTTTAATGTTATCTGGGAAACTAGGAGTCCAGCATCACCTGGGAAACGTATAGATTCGTAAATGGATAAATACAAATAAAAAAAGGTAAGCGTTGCAATAAATTTTTTGAAAATGACAATAGGCCATGTTTACCCTTAGCAGTTTCGATACAGAGACCCATGGAATTCCTTACTGGCTCTTCTCTCTCTGCATCATACTTAATCAAGGCATAAGGGAAGACCCTCTAATGGACAAATAATTAAACACCTTTTTAATTATTTAATTCTGACAAAATAATTTTGCATATGGATTTAACTAATTTATGAAAATTCACCTTGTGGAAAAAGTTAACTCGTCCGACAGCACCAATTCTGCCAGGATAGTTAATAAAACTCATGTTTCCTTCCGTTGAAGCATAGATCTCTCTGATCTGAACATTTCCAAAACGGTTTAGGAATTCTCTCCAAACATCTGCCCTGATACCGTTGCCTATTGCAATTCTCACTCCATGGCTTTGATCATTGCTGCTCTATTATAGAAAAATATGGATATAAACAACAAACTAAACAATAGTTGACAAGACTCAATTAATTTTACAGGTGTTTATTATTTTTATAATTTGATCAGAATGTCTTCCTTTTCAGTAGGCCTACATCCTTTAGGATTACTATGTATAAATGGCCTACAACATAACATGGTAAACATACCTTTGGTGTGTTGCAGAGATAACGCATGGTTTCACCTATGTACTGTATAACAGTTACATTGTACCTTCTGCAATCCTCCAAGAACTTAGACGCTGAGAATTTGCTTCGCAAAGCTATTGTAATGCCTGATAATAGAAACGACAAATTCATATTAATTATATTGTTGTTATAAACAAAGTTGTTAAACATACATGGTCTTCAAACAACTGACAAATATATATATATATTACCCCTTTCAATGGCTCCAGTGCATCCCATGAAGCCAGCCGTATGATAGAGAGGTAGATTAATGTACATTACATCATTTGAATTCACCCCTGCAATAGACTGAATAAAGGACATGGCCCACAGTCTCTGATAATTTATCATTGCTGCTTTTGGTAACCCTTGGAGAAGAAACAAAAGTTATGTAGAACAATGGAGTATAGACTAGTTGAACTGTATTTCTTTCCTATATTCAATACTCTCTACAGTTTACCTGTTGTGCCAGATGTGTATATATACACTGCTGGACTCCCCAATGTTACATGGGACCTAATACCAACAGGTATAGGATCAGCTGACGCTTGGTTCACTTTGTCCGTGAAGCTTTCCATTCCCAAAGTTGTGCATTGATCAGCAAGGATATAGACAGTTACGTTCTGCTCTCTTAAATCCTGCAGGATCTCTTCCACAGCCTCTTTCAACTCTGTGCAAATGCAATGTTGACCTGATAGGCAAGCTACTCAGACGATTCAGTATAGAAGTGTCAGATAATGCATGATTTAGTTTAATTGTTAAAAAAGGCATGCATACAATACCCTCAGCAGCAATTACTACTGTAGCTCCGCAGCAGGAGAAGCAATGTAATAAGGACTTGGATCTCATATTGTGATTGAGAAATGCAGCAGGACATCCAATTTTAGCCAAGCCTAACCAAAGCCAAATATAAAACGGATCATTTCCAAGGAAAAGCGCAACAGTATCCCCCTCTTTAACCGTGTTGCTAGCCATCAATACTCTTGCAACCTTGTTGCTTTGATGATCTGTATCGAGGTAGGAATATACGGCGTCGTTAAAAAGAATGAAGGGCTTGTCCGGGTGCCTATGTACTGAATCTAAGAAACGGTCCAAAATAGTGTAGTTCGTTTCCCTAAACTTGGAAAGACTATTTCCAATTTTTGATGTTCTGATGATAAATTGGACATCTGTGAACATAAATGGAAATCGGAGGCGTAAAAGCACAAAACAAATAACAAACGCAGATAGCACGGTCCACATCAACATGGTTATTATTGAGACAAACTGTCTCAAAAGCGCGTTTCCTCGCCCTTTTATGACCATGTTATGGCTTTTATGTAATTATGAAAGTGGGCAAATGAGCCATGGACAGAAGGGGTCGCACTTACTCATATTTTCCACAAAGGAGCGCTTAGCACAGAGGGTTTAAATATAGAAAACGAACGTGTGCTGTTATTTATGCTGAATTAGCATAAAGTAGCTAGTAATAAACCACTGGTAAAAACCTATCGTGTATGCACAGCATAATTTATTATCTTAATAAAAATGTGAAATAAAACAAATTTAAAATCAATTTAACAGAATAAGTGGCACACTACAGCCACACCATAAGTGACCTTCCAGAAATATGTTAAAGATGAACATGTATGACCATCAGCACTGCACTGCATCTTTATGTAAACATTCACTACACACAACCATCTATAAATCAACCTAAGAGAGGCAACTTTCAACCACAAACTTCCTTGGTGGAACTAAAATACTGCATTTCAAACCTTCCCTCTGTTTATCATTTACGTATAGAGAAAGGACTGGCAAAGCCACTATCTTGTTGGCATAGCTTCAGCTCAGTAAACAAGGTATTGGAGCGCACTTCATACTGCTTCTCTGCCTCAGAGGCAGGAACAGTCTCCTGACGTGGGCTAATCTTGGTGCTGGGGAAAGCTACTGTGTTGGTCTGAGATGGCCTGTTAGTGATGTCTTTGTAAACGGTCATGTCCGAGTTGTCCGCAGTTAGACATCCTAAATTCCCCCCGTCGTTTGAAAACTGAGGGCAAAGAGAAAAGGGTCTGACGGGCTCAACCCTTCTACCAAGATATGAGAAGGAGATCGCTGGAACGCCCCCGTGCGATTCGCTACTGGTTGAGCTCCAGTCACTCTGTCCCTCATCTCGAACTGGGAGTTCCTGGATGAGGAAGGGCCTCCTTTGGGACTCAGAATTGAGGCGGTCATCTGCTTCAGCTGAACAGAGGCCCCGCATGTACACATCCCTACTCTGGGTCCTCAGAGTCGCACTGGGGGAGCTTAAGTGTTCTTGACATCTGTTCACCGGAGGGGCTTGATCTGTCTGGTGAGATGGCTTTGAGGAGAATTCATGTAGTGAGGTAGTAGGCAGCGGTTTTTGTACTGCCACCTTCAAGCCCCTCTCCTTCCATGACGCAGGGACACACTGCTGGGTTGCTTTGCTCACAGTCTTGATTCTTGTCCTCTCCTCTGACCTGGTCTCTGGAACCAGGGTTAATGGAGGTGGGTTTTGACTGGAACATTTTCTACCTGGAGTTTTGTCAGCAGGCTCCTCTGTCTTTGATACGGAATCTGTAAATAAAAGAACATCATTTCAGACTTGAAAATTTAAGTACAGTAACACGTTTTTCATCCACATTGTTTTTGTCCCAAGACTCACTCTTTAAGCCTTGGTTCTTCACAGATTTTTTCTTAGTAGGCGTCTCCAGGACTTTGGCCATGGCAACCAGCTTGCTCGCAGCATTCATGATTTTCTTCTCAGCACTGAGAGGAATAGCGAGAGCGAAAAACACACTTAGCCCCACAATAAGCGCCTGCTGAAAGCAGTGCAGGGATATGAGGTCCATGGGCTTACCCAGCACTCTGTCCTCCGTCCTCGAGCAGCTCCTGCAAACAGGTCAGGTAGTAGCGCCTCATCTTCCTGGCTGTATCCTGCCTCTCCCGGAGCACCTCTATGCGGATCATCTCAGCTGCCCGCTCCTTACTCTCCTGGAGGTAGCGCAGCATGTCTCCTAACAAAACCACAACCACTCACATTACACCAGACAGGAGCCGTTGGGCATAACTGTTCAACTACAATTTGTTTCAAGTCTTGAACCAATGTAGTATAAAAAAAAGTACAATAGATTTTCACTGAAACCAAAATGACAATGACGCAGCATCACAGACCTCTAATCCTTTCCACAGCCCTCATGTACTGCTGCTTCATTTCTTCTAGGCCAGTGTGCAGATTGTGGTGGTGAGGAGAGGGTTGTGTGGATTGCTGCACCTCCTCCAGCTTCAGCAGACTGTCCTCCTGAGCCTTCTGTAAGCTTGCGTCATGCTCTTCTAATAGAAATATGAAGATGTGACAAAAAGCATTGCTGCTGCACTGTTCTTTTTATTGCACTCAAATCAGAAACATAAACCCTTTTTGTGTAAAGCGTGTCGCTTTACCTTTGAAGCGCTGCATGCTAGCCTTGTTGTCTCGAACTGTGTGCTGGAGTTGACGGCAAGCCTTCTCCAGGTGTCTCTGGAGATCCTGGTTCTTCTTCTGCAGTTTGCCCACTGTTTCAGCACACTGTTTGCCACAGCGGGCTTCCACTCTCATCTGGGCTCCAGAGTCTGGGAAACAAGAGGGGTGGAACAACAGTCATGCTAACCCTTTGATAGATGTGTACAGTTTTGAGTCAACAGCATTACAAGTATGTGCTTCAGATAATTAGTAAAACTAGGAAAATCACACACCGTGTAACTGACTGATTTCTCGTTCATGGCGCTTTTGAGTTTCTTCTAACACTCGCCCAAGCCTCTCCTCGCTTATCTGTGGGATGAACAAACGGCTCCATAAAGAAAGTTTGTCAAGGAGACTTCAAAACCAGTTCACAGTCCACCAACTGATAAACTTTATCACAAAGTAAAGTGTAGCCGAGTACTTTAGGTTGAAACAGTGTAGACCGGTTTATTAGGTGGCCCACACGAATAATTAATAAATAATTTTTGTACCCTTTTCCATTCTTTTTTTGCCCGGCCAACTGATTGAGCCAGAATGTCTTTGCAGGCAGAGTGGAGGATGTTTCTAATGATGCCCTCTTTGGCCGAGTCGGTGGGCCTTCTTCCCTCCCCGGAATTCTGCTGCTCTTTAGGAGAGTCCTTTAAGAGCCAGGTCTGGACCTCAGCCAGAGCTGCCCGGAGCTCTTCCAGCACCTCCTCCCTGGCCTGTTGCCTATGGGCCAGCTCCCTGGCTTCCTGCTGGACTCTCCATTCCTCCTGCTTAGCACTCAGAGCCTGCTGGAGCTCAGCCTCCTTCCTCAGGAGCAGCTCCTTTTTCTGAAGCTCCAATTCCTCCCTGGCCTGCCGCAAAGCTTGCTCCAGCTGGGCACCATGCTCCTGTTTGCCATGAGCCCGGATGGAGGAGATCTCCTGCTGCTTGTCTCGGTTCCAGGTGGCCCGTGCTCCGGCCAGCTCAGCCCTCAGCAGGGCAGCCTGTTCCCCCTTGGCGAGTTCCAGCTGGCCCTGGAGAGAAGCCAGCTCCAGGTGGAGCTCCTGGATCTTGTGGGTCCCAGCACCCTGCTCCTCAAACAGGTCTCGGTGCTTCTGCTGCCATTGGTCCTCTGCCTGCCTCACAGCCTTGGACACCTACCAGAGCCAGAAATCAGTAGACATAAAGGGTCTTTACATTTTAATAATCAAAATGTTTGTCAAAGCATCTCATGAAAATGTGTTTCAAATTACACAAATTCCCTAAAATGCCAGAGAATATAAGAGATTTAATCACAATCCACATTTTCCATTTAGATAACCATACATCCTGGGAAAGGTAATAAAGTCACCTGCTCTTGAACATATCGCACCTGCAACTCCTCCCATTGCTCTTTCTCCCTCTGGAGGTTGCTTTTGTACTCCGGGAGGGAGGTTAAATCCTCTAGCCACCGATGGTACGCTCTGGTTACTGCACCTTCAACCTGCCAAAAACAATGACTCATGCTCTCAGCCATAGACCAGGTCAGCCGTACTTTAACTAACCGGAACCCAAAGAGCACGCACTTCTTCGCCAACGTAACTCAAGTAAAATGGTAAAACACGAAGGGCAAAAGCTCTCATCATATTAGGTTGGTCTACCACAATGGAAGATCCCCCCTCACCTGCTTGCCCATGTCTTCCAGGTGTTTGTCCAGCTGCTCCCTTTGGCCTCGTTTCCGGGCCTCCTCCACTGCCCGGCCTCTGGCCTGCTCTGCCTCGCGCTGCAGCATGAGGCTCTGAGTCTGAAGTTGCAAGTCCAATTCCTCTCTGGTGAAGGTCTCGTTGCCGGTTTGAGTCTGGTCTGTCTGAGAGGCGGAATCCAACCTCTCTGGGTAAACATGTCTCCTGGCGTCCTCAAGCCTCTGGTTCCAGTCCTTCTCCAACTGCACACAGAGTTTCAAAGCATGGAAGCAAAGTAAGTCATTTTAAATGAATATAAAAGGGCATAGTTTTTCTGCAGTATATTTTGTAGCTTTTTAAAAATTATTTAAAGCAATTTAAAACATAATACTGCTGAAGCTATAAAGTAATTGTAACCACATATCACTAACGAGATCACAGAGCTTCATAACTAATCCATCCACTGAGGGGCAGTAATGAATATTGAATGCTAAAGAAAATCCAACCTTTTCCTGCTCCTTTTCCCAGGCAGCCTTGGACACAGCCACCTGAGAGTGGACCTGCTCTTGGACCTCAAGGTCCTTCTCTCTGGTCCACAGAGCTTGGAGCTGCTCCACTGAAGCCTGGTGTTGAGCCTCGAGCTCTGCCCTTAACTTCTCCAAAGCCTTGCTGCTCTCCTCCTTCATCTTTAGCTAGGCGACAGAAAAGTAGATCAGCCCCAGCCCATTCCATATCATGCCCCTGTCACTGATAGCAGAGGAGGGTTCCACGATGTACCTCGACGGCTCTAATCTCCTCCTTAGCCTGCACTCGGTTCTGGAGGTTCTCCTCCAGCCGGTCCTTATCTTTGCAGACAGAAATATAACACTCCTGTACAGCCAGCATCTCCTCGTGGACCTCCGTCAAGTTGGTTCTGTGCAGGAAGCATGATTAAGACATTGCAAGTTATAGTAAGATCATTAAAAAGGGTGCTTTAGTAAGAAAAGAGTGTGGGTAATGCTAGGAAGGTTTTTTTCCAAAGCACACTGTCAGCTGTTATTATTTTTTATGATCTGAAAAATAAAAAACCTAGCTGTAAGAGTTCCCCTGACCCTACACATCTTTTAGAATCCACCACAATGGTCAATTAATTAAGCTTTCTCATCCTAAAACTCTCAACCTAAAACTCAAAAAAGTCTGCGTGCAGTGCAAACCTTTGCAGGGAGGGAGCAGAAGTGGAGCGGTTCAACCTATATATAGAGTGGCCCACCCTAACTGAGTAAATGACAGGGAAAAACTACCATCTATACGGTGGGGGCAGAGAACACCCATTGTCCTTACTGTAGCTGTGTAATCTGGGCTTGGTACTGTGCTGTCAGCTGTTCAGCCTGAGACGTGTACTCCAGGGTGAGTTCTTCCCGGACACGGTTCACCACGTCGTCGCGGTACTGTTGCTGGGTTCGCTCGTATCTGTTAACGCAAATAGGCACGATGATGTGTTAGCAGAGAGACAGTGATGCAGGCCCACTCCCCATCAACCATCCATTCACGTGACTTGCCTCTCAGCGGCCTCCTGCTTCTCCTGGTCCAGCTCCTGAATCATCTCCCTCATTTTGGTGCACAGCTCTGTGTTGGCCGACCGCACCTTCTCCTTGCTCAGCTTCAGTTCTTTGTTGTTCTTCTCGAGCGCCTGAAAAAGAGACCATTAGTTTCGGACTGCCTAATGAACAAGTACAGTATCTCAAAGACCAACAGTCTGTTATCAGTCGTTGGGTGTCCACAGACCTCCACTTGTTCCTGTAGGCGTTGCCTGTCCTCCTCCAGCCTCTGCAGCTCTGTCTGTGATGCAGCCGCCCTGTCCAGAGGCTTCTCCAGGATGGCCTCCTTAACCTGTAGGAACCAGACAAAGATTCGGCATGTATAATAAAGTGTAATGTTCATATCTCTCTACCCCTGCCACGTAGAGCTCAAGACATAGAACTCAAGTGAATAGGTTATACACACTATGGAAATGGGGCATGGATTGAGAGAAGCTTTGTGTGAAAGGGCAACATGAGCTGCCTCAGACCCTAGTTGTGTTCTCACCGTGGCGGTGAGCTGGGCGCACTCAAGCTGGGCCTGCAGCTCGTCCCCACGGCCCTGGGAGAGCCGAAGGTCTTCCCTGATCTGGTCCATTTGCCGTCTCTTCCCCTTCAGACTGGCCAGGCAGCGCTGCAGCTCTGTCCTCAGCTCCCGCACAACCTCCTCCTTGGGCAACTTGGCCTCAGCAAGGCCGGCCAGCACTCCTCTGTGTGAGAGAGACGTTTGACATGAGACGGTACAGTAGAAAGAATGAATTTATAATTACTCAAACAGAGACTCCGAGACGCACACATGCAGAGGATGGTATTAGACTTACATGCCATGTCTAAAATCATATGGTACCTGTGAAGCCTTTCATTTTTCCAGTTTGCCTTCTTGATACCCAGGTCCATGCAGGAATCCGAAAGCTGGTTCTCCCAGTCACTATTCAGGTCCAAAGTGATGACTCCATGTTTAACTGCCGACTCATAGAGAGTGATCTGCTCGTTTAAGTCGGCAAGGTCCTCCTTCAGAACACAAATGATATTTTTTTTGCCGAAAAGCTGTGCTAGTGTGGTGAGCATACATGATATATTAATAGTAACTAAAACACAATTAAGAGTAACTCCACCTGCAAGACTTTGTTCATGTTTTCACTCAGACCCTTGGCTGATAGAGCTTGTTGTAGTTTGATTTGCATCTGACTCATCTCCTGTACTGAACCTAGAGAAGAAAAGGGATAGTCAGTTAGTTTGGTGCTATACCTAGTCAGCTATACAAAAATAAAATGTGTAAATGTACCACCTCATTAAGAAAATATATGGACCTAATATTCAACATCAACTTCCTAAAGGAACCCCATTGACACCGTTTGTTTCCAAAGAAAACATGAAATGTATCCTAGGGGCTCAGCAAGAGACTGACAAGACACGCTTTACTGGACTTGGCCACGAGGTAACGACAGTCAATCAAATTACCACCCAACAGTCACCTGTCTGGAGCAGCTTGGCACACTGTTGCTGGCTCTCCTCCAGGCGCTGGTTGAGCTGGTTAATGACTCTGGCTCTCTCCACCTGCTCCTCCTCTCGTTGGCGCTCCAGCTGCTTCACCTGCTCCCGCAGCCGATGACCAAGCTCCATCTGCCGACCATGGGATAGAGTTAACACAGGCTGGCCAATCACAGGTGAACATATTACATAATGGATGGTTGAAGCACAACAATTTAGTGCAGGACATTTGATAACGTGTCATCTGAGCCAACAGACTGAAATGCAAATATGGTCAAACCCACCCGCTGACCTGCTCCTGGATAAAGAACAAAACAAATGTACTCTAGTATAATGTGTAATTGGAGCATTAAAGGAAAAGCCTCTATATACAGGAGAATAGTAAGCCCGCTAACCTGCTCATCCAGAGCCTGAGAGCCGGAATCCAGTTGCTGCTGCAGGCCCAACAGCTTGGCCTCGTGCTGCTCCCTCACGACGGCCAGGTCTCTGTCATGCTGCTCCCTCGTCCTGGACAGAGTGTCGGAGCGACACAGCTCCAGCATCTGCTGCTGCATGCTGTCCACGGCTGCGTCCGCCACACGCTGCTTCTTTATGTTCTAAACAAACCAATGCAGCATTCCAGAATTTCTGAATGAGTCACTTACCAATGACCGCTAGCATATTGTCTCTGTCTTACTTTAATGGCCTATGCTGATAAATTAGAGGGTCTCCACCAAGTTATTTAGAACTGAATCCTAGTCTTGAGTAAATAAATGCAAAAACCTACCTCATGGTCTCGCTCAGTAAGTGTCTGAACTTGCAGCTGCAGTGATTGTATTTGGGCTTGCATTTGAGCTTCCCGCTCTTTGGCCTCCTCGACCAACCTGGAGGACTCCTTTAGACTTACTGATTGGCCATCCTTTTCATCTTCCACAGATAAGGCAACATGATGAGCATATTGATAAACAGCATTATCATCATGTAAGAGTGCCCAGTTAATTCAAATTACCTTTCACAATAGCAAACTGATGCTCAAGGTATCTCATGTTGCGCCTTGAATCCTCCAGCTTCTGCTCCAAGTCTTCAATTTGTCTTTGCTGGGCCTTGTTCAAAATTTGCAGCTGAGCAAACCGCTGACTGTCAGCAGTATCTAACAATCGGATACCGCATTGTTAAAATACGAAGGCAATTCGTTGTCATAAAGTGAATAAATATATATATTTGTAATGGCAAAATATACTCTGTGCTGTGTCTAGGAACTCTCTTTGCAGATGATCAAAGTGTCCTTCCTGGTGGGTAGGCTGCGGGTTGAACATCTTTGGTTGGTTGGACGGTTGTTGGGGGTTATAGCTGGCCTTGTAATTATCCGCCCTCCTGTCACCTGATCCTCCCCCGTCAAACTTCTACAAGGGGACAACAAATATAGATTGTCCAGTGAGATAAAATGGAAAGGGCAGAAGATTACATGGTAAACATGATCTCTCTAAGAATAAGATTGCAGGGCAACAGAACAACTGAAAGTACTATAAAACATACATTTAACATACATACCTGGTGATGTTTCCTATGGTTATTTTGAGCGCCATAGTTTATCTCATCAATGTGCGGCCCCTCTCCTGGATACTCTAGGGCAAGTTTATTAGCTCCGTGTGGGTATGGTTCAGAATCATATCCCTCAGCGGAGAAATCATTACTGTCAACAGTATGAGCTGTGGCTGTGCTGGTGCATGGGAAGCCCCCATTACTATACTGGTACTCTTGACCGGGTGGGGCACTACTGTGAGGTTGGCTGTTAAGGTGAATGCCATGGCCGTTGATTTTAACTGGTCCATCATCATAGGCATAGTCAGCATGGTAGGGGCTGTGGTTATAATCGTCCTCATAGTTCTCCATAAAGAAATAAAATGGGGATATTATTAGCTTAATATAAAATAACTATATAGTAGTAATGAGACAGAATATACTCTTTAAAATGCCCAAAATAAAAAAAATAAAAAAATAATAATAATTATATATATATATATATATATATATATATATATAAAATATTATTGATGAAGTAGTTTTTTGTGATATTTGTTCATTTTACAATATGAACAATCAATAAATATATTGATCGATGTTGGCACAACATTTTTGCATCAGGATAGGCTTAAATTGAACCCTTCATTCAGTCGCTAACTTGAAAAAATCATGCTGCGAAATAAGACATTTGCAAGTACCGATTATAAATAATACCTCTTGATGGGAGGTAGTTCTTAGATGATCTGACCATTCAATTTTTTGAGTCCACGAAGGCTCCTGTCTATGAGATTAATTCAAATTAAAAATTATTGATAAAAATGCAATTCCACAAAAATGCATGTAATTATGAATTATTCAACATATATTTGAAAAGTTTATAAGACTGACATGCAATGTGTGTTTTACCTGTTGTCTGTGACTTTATTGCTGCATGCAGAGTGGTTAAGTTCTTGGGAGGAGTCGTCGCGGCTATCTTCCAGCATGTCATCTGGAAGGTCTGTTAACAGCTTGTGCAGCTGCAGGGGATAACGCACATGGAAATGACTCACTGGGGTTGCTTGTCAACAGCCGTACCATAACAGATCCATATCAAAGCCTCAAAATTAATCTACAAAAATGTGTCTAACTTGTTATGGAATAAATATATTAGCAAGTTAGATATGGAGTGACATATTACTTGTGAATAAGGTCAGCTCTTGTGAAAAGAGGCAGAAACACTCTCCCTTGTGTCTGAAGCAAAGTGAATAAGCTTGTCTGACAGCCTAACTCTAGCAGAAGGGCATAAATTAAGAAACAGCAAACCTTACTTACTTCCCATAAAGATTCACAAATGTCTCTCACAGCATCAACCACCAAAGGACCCATATTCCATACAGATTTGGACTGAGTAAAATATCTGCACATTTAGTCCTTTACTTCAACTTTCCCTGCCAACGCTCTCTGATTTAGCAACAATCATCGAGCCTCTTGTGTATGAAACAGAAACGTGCATGGCATGTCATCCACTCCCCTACGGTATGTCTGAGTTTTGGTCCCAGACACTCATTCTTTAGACAAACCATATAGGCTGGTTAACTGGAGCAGAAACATTGTGGATACCCGGTGACCAACATGTTCCATTCGACCAACTTCTTCAATCATGCGTTCATAAAATATGCTAAATAATTGTACTATTCATAATGAGGGTCCAAAAGCCTATACTAATCAGTCTTCCACAGTGAAGTTCAATGACAATCCATACATCTTCATAATAAGCAATCCCCACACATGCTGTTTTATCTCATCAGGTCTAGCTGAACTGTGTTTTGCTATGGGAGAAACACTAAAATACTAAAAGGTGTGGACGAGGTGGGGGAAAGCTAGTTTCAGTGTGACACACCTGGAAAAAATTTTGGCATATGACGGAACAGGTTCAGAGTACAGACGATTGATGAGCAGTCACAACATACCCAAAGGTTTAAAGCACGTTTGAAATTATGCACACAGCAAAGCCATGGCATTGGTATGGATACAGATTAGCCATTTAGACTTGGATGACATTGGTAGGCCTCTTTTGTGAAGGGACACAATGCATTACTCAACCAAAACTAAATGATTCACTTCAACAAGAGAACATAATTATTTTCAGCGCTGTATATGTTAAGAGGCCACTGCAAAACTATAAGTTTATCTGATTTTACTACTGATAGGTAAACAAGTCAAATGAACATTTTGGTTTTATTTTATAAATTACTGACATGTCTCCAAAGTCACTTAAAGCGTTTATTTAAATGCAAAACCGTACAAAATCTGCAGTGTTTTCAGACCTGCAAGGAAAACAAGTTTATATATATTTTTTTTCTTGATCACATTCTATAAAAACCAATGGGACGGGATACTTTGCTCACCTGTACGTAAAGTCTGAGCCATGCGTGTAAACACAAACAGCAACTCCAATGGCAAAAGGATAAATAGCGAGAAACACTTTGAAATGGATACCATTGTGTAAAATAAATCAAAATATTACCTCACGTATTATGTATGAACAGTTCCCTGGAATGCACACAAAGAAACATGATCTAGGAAAATGTATACAAACGGAGATATGTTTTTGCAACAGAGCCTCTCTAATATGTTGTACAGCTTAAATCGGGAAGCATATTGAATAGGATCTGTAATTACTAAACAATACTTGAATGTTCTGAAATGTATTCTCATAATTAATAAAGGGGACCAGTGGGACAAACTAGGTTTGATGCCGTCAACTCGTCAGTCAGGCAGATGCAAGTGCAGTTTCATATATGACCACATGTTCGTTGTGCAGAACTATCAATGTGATAATGACCCTGTCAGCTAGAATCTGGGAAAATTACCACACCCGAAGGTGTTACACAATCAGGCAGTCAATATGAATGAATATTAATTACGGGCGATTCACTGACTAATTAGGCAACTATGGGTGTTAAAGGGGTGAGTCAAGACGCTCGCTCACGTACACCAAATTTGAGTTGATTGTGATTTATATAGGGAAACCGTCGTGGGACATGAGCACCGTGTAATAAATCATTTTTGAACAACCTTTTGATGTGAATCGTATGCACAGTTTTATAAATGAGCCCTCTGGTCTCCGTCTAACCAGTAGATGCACAAGTGCTGGGCAAAGATACAAATTTGTGGAGGATCCATGATGTTCTTGGGGTTCTTTAGCTGTGTCCAAGATGACAATGATCTGAATGGGAAGTTTATTTTTGTGAAATATTAAGGTCGGCTGTTTGTGAGACAGGTTCTTTAGGTAATTGGTGATGAAAGTGAAATGAGCTACTGTACACGCAGCAGTTGGGAAGAAAAAATGAGTTCTCTTGGCCCTGTACTGCTGACATATTGGTGTACACAACTGATGTGCTCATAGTGATCTCAGAGCCAGAGCTTCTTAATTCACAGCATACACAACTCGTGCAGAATGAGACTTCTGTAGTACACACACCTGAAATGGTATATTAGCCCCTACAAGTGTTCAACAAACATTTGAAAGTGTTCCGAAATATTTGGTCAAACATGGACTTCATTGTTGTTAAAACATAATCCATCTGAATTTAGTATGTAGTTATTATATATTGTTGTATTCCAGTTGTGATGCATTTAATGTTTAAAAATCTTGGAATACTCTTTGATTAATTGCATTTGGATATTTAAAATATTAACTTTAGAAGATGTTTCTTTTTAAAGTTACTAGAAGCAGTTTACATTCAGGTGATTTTGGTGACCCCTACCATTTGCTTAGTGTAAATCTTTTCCCTAACCGTTGCAGAATGTTTGTGGTCACCGCATATCTTTAGCACAATCTACAGCTATACTACTACTATGTCGACATTCAAAATAAAGTTTACTAACTTTGAAGGTTTACAGACTCAATGTGTCTGTTATGGAAGAGGAATCCATGTGTGATTGTGAGGAAGATTATGATCTGGTAACCTCTTTAAAGAAATAGCCAGCTGACTTCAACTTAAAGCTACTAGAGGCAGTTTGCTATAGTATGCTATTTTGGCGACCCCTACTGCTTGCTTGGTGTAATTATTTTCCTTGCAGGATGCTCGCAGTATAAGCATATCGCTAGCACCATAGATATACATACATAGATCACGCGAATTGGGATTTGACGTGCGTCTACATGGTCGCCATATTGGGCAAGTAACAGTCAAGAGGTGAGCAAGGTAAACCGCTTGAAACAATGCCACTGGCATGTGCAGCGTTTAATTGTACAAATAGGCATCACAAGAGAAGTTTTAACAAGTTAGTGACAATGTTGTTGTATTTTACTGCTATGCAAGTTAGTGAGCGTGAAATATCGCTTTAAACTTTCCTGAAAATGAACTGATATCGTTGTGATGATGCCTACCTAACGAAAACATAACGTTACTGAATAACTGTAAAAGGGCAACTTTAGGGGTAAACGTGGAATTTACTTAACAATGACCTCATTCTATGTTTAATTTACTTTATAGAAAATGATCAGATGGAATGTGTTTGGTGCTCATGAGATTAAACACCATCGCCTAAATTTGCTAGGTCTAGTAAACCATATGTGTGCTGCTATTGCAATGTGGCTGCACCATTCAACTATGCCAAAAGTAATTTTGAGATGGCCTTGTTTTTGTCAAAGGTTCACCAAAGATCATGGAGTAGGGAAAGCTTGAGCCATCTGCCTTTTTTTGGAAAAACTCACAAAATCTGATATTCTAAATAATGTACACTTGATGTTTCCTATTCATAAATTGTAGCCTGCATGTACCAGTGGAAGTTGTGGCTATTCAAAGGTTAATGTGTTGGCATAAAGCTGATTAGATCCACCCCCAGTATCTGAATTTAATTCCAAGAAGTAACCCGTGTCATGTTCAATTGCCCATCTTTATAGCCAAACAGACTTCTTGAAAATCAGTTCAGAATAAGGCGAGTTAGTCAATTTTGTCTGCTTTGTTGCCTTCTCTCAATACACATTGTATTTGTCTACCCGCCCGGTAGATCTTGCCCGGTCCAAGATGGCAGACCTGTAGATGCAAAGCGGCGATATACAGCAGCGGCCTTTGAGGGATCTATGTATGTATATCTATGGCTAGCACGATAAACGACTATACTCCAAGTATACTCTTTTTAGTGACGCACCTCCTTGTGCCATAAAGCAATTCGGACTAGGAAAATAAATATTTACAAATATTTGGTTGCATCACCTTAAATATTGTGGGGCGGTGAAGTTATAAACAGTCCAGAAAATGATTTAAACACTTTGAAATATTATTGAACAAATTAAATAAGTTTCTTAAAAACAAGATGTTCCCAATTAAAGAAATATGATGAATAATCATCCTTGAAAATACTTTTTAAAATTACCTTTTAAGAAGCTTTCTTTGTCATTGACCCCTATTGGTTAAATATAAATCCAAGATCATGTGTCCAAAATGTCAATATGTTCATCTACCACTGGATAAAATATAAATTTCGTGATCATAGGACAGTTGTTAAATAGATTTCTATAATTTTTTTATTAGCCACGCCCATTGCAGCATTGATCGTCTTAAAGATGCCATGTTCTTTGAAATAGTATATTTATTTTAGCATGAAACTCACAGGAAAATCGGGGCTTTAGCCACTTCAGATCCCTAATAAAGAGCACAGAAATTATAGAATGTTTCTATGAATTATTGTTCGCATTGCAACCTACTTATTAGCACTGTTTTAGCATTTTCAATTTATGATAATGTCAAAATAAAGATGTTGTGATGTGACGTTCCCAAATAGGAGCTTTATCGAACAAATCATCACATCAATATGCGATGGAAAATCGTGTCTCACCTCTTGCTCTCTTGCATAGTCCTCCTGGTCGTATTCTTCCTCTTCATGCTGAGTTTGCAGAGCAGCACTATCAAAGTCGATTGACATGATGAAATATGAGGTGTGAAATCTGATGTGACGTTAGGACCTAGGGAGAAATAATCTGCGTCAAACCGAAAAACAATAACGTTCATGCTAACATTACGCAACAACTACAATTTAAAGTTTGTTTACACCAGTTTAATAACTTAACTAACTCAGCACTGAGCTAACGTAACTCAGGCGCTATAGCTGAACGAGCAGGTTACCTTTGCAAAGATCCTGAAAAATGGCAAGTTAACTTGCCAGCGTAGTTGTGCAATAATGACTGCTAACATTAGCTAATTACGCGGAGCTTTTTCGTTAATATTAGCTGTCAGATATGTAACGCAATCTTTGTAGTTCATTTTAGTCGGCGACATACTGTTAGCTAGGCAGCAAGCTAACGTTGACAACAATAGAGAACATTACTCACGAATAAAAACCTAACCCATAAAAAAAAAAACGTCAGACCTAAAAACAAGTATATTAGTCATCTTCTATGAGAAACTATTTAAAAGTTTACAAACGCTTTTTGTATATTTTCCCCGTTACCAAATTTAAGGTTTGCTACTTAGAATTGTTAGCTAGCTAGCTTAGCTTTGTTTGGTTAACGTTATCATTCAACTTCCTAGCAGCAAGCAAACGGGGTTCGCTTCCTTCGAAAACTCGCGCGTCAGAACAGCGGCAAGCTACTCTCTTTTCTGATTGGCAGATTCATTCTAATTTACTTGAGTTAAAGTTACACATCTAGCTACACATTTAAGTTGCATTTATTGAATAACAAACTAAAAACATTTTATTTAGTAATGTTACTGTTCAGTAACCACTAGAGTGCAAATAGTGAGAATCTAATAGTGAGAATTCTTCACGAATTTGTCCGTTCAACCAAAGCACTGTCTCCTCTCTTCTGGTGGTTAGGGATGGGCGGATCGATTCTAAAGTGTCGATTTAGTACTAAAAGTATCCTATTAATCTTGGAAGTTTATTTTTTGAGAATCGATCCTCACATAAAACTATCGATACCAAGTGTTTGCTTTAACAACCAGCATTGTTTTATAATCATATATCTATTAGATTTATGCTAAAATGAAAAAATAAATGTGTAGTAATGTTGTATCATAGGATCTACTTCTCCTTCCGCCCTGTCTCGCCCCTCCATGCACTATGTGCAGCGCTTAGTTTGCGGTCAGTCAGTCACGCAACTACAAGACATAGATTACATAGATTATGGCCATAGATGGTTGTGGCTATATGGCCTTTCCAACAGGCAGACACAACCCAAGTCAAAATCAAGAAAAGATGCCCATACTTGGAGTATAGTCGTTTATCGTGCCAGTGATATGCAGTTACCACCAGCATCCTGCAGGTCTTCTTTGCGTCTGTTAGGGGGAAATAATTGCACCAAGAAAACCTTAGGGGTCGTCAAAATAACATACTAAAGCAAACTGCTTGTAGCTTTAAAGGTGCAGTATGTAGTTCTAGAGAATTGGGGGAATAATGCAAGAATTTGAATCACAACACTTAAAAAAGACAACCTCCTGAGTCCTTGGTCCCTCCCATCCCACGCATACCTGTGTGCGCTCTGACTTGACTTCATGAGCCTGTGCAAGGCAGTGTTTCATGAATCATGTGCATGTTGTGCATATTTTTGGTTCTCACCAACAACGCAATGCTTCAGCTGCCTTGCAACTACTAGTTCACACCGCTGCTACTTTTGTCTGCAACGCGAATTGTAACAACAGGCTTGTTTGGAGGGTGATGCTGTAAACAGATATTTTACCTAGGAGTGTGCACGCCAGGTGATTGACAGGCAGGTAGCCCTTACTCCTTGCAAAAACTCTCTTGATTGGTTGGGGATAGGCGGGCGTCCCTAGATTTTTTAAAAGCTGAATACAGGGCCGAAGGTGCTCATATATAGTGCACCTTCTCTCTGAGTATTTGGTTTAATGATATCCTCCAGAAGGTAAGTAATAAACGTAAACAAAAACACAAAACAAATTTAATTTATTGCTAGGAATTCAAACTTACATACACACCTTTAAATAAAAATTATGCCATTCTGTGTTCAATCAGAAATCAGGAGAGGGTATACCACACAACATCTCCTTGACCATACCAGCATTTCACATTTATGGACACAAATTGCCATGCCAGGTAATTTCAATTAATTTTTGGAGACATCAGGACCTGTGTCACATCATTCACTCTGTTTGGTCTACATTTTCGTTTCTATTCACTACACTGCTGAAATTAAGTAGAAATGCCTAAAGGTAATCTATAATCTTAATACATTATCAATATAGCCGCGCCAGTGTCTACGGCTGCTTGTCATCACCGGCTACCCGGTCTGTTCGTCCTTGTGTTATTTGTAACTTTCTGTCTCCAAAATGTTGATACCCTAATTGTGTACGATCGGCAAACCCTACTAGCCTATCGAACATCCGCTAAGGCTATATGCGATCGAGTTTCTGGAGAAAGGATTTTCCACTGTCCTCTCTGTTAGCTAAACTGCTAGCAGAAATATGTCGCCCGCTCTACGAAAGCCCGCGCCGGAGAAGACGTACTAGGAGGAGACGGGGTAAACGGGCCGGCACCTTAGTCAAGCTAAGATCCGTTGCTAACTCTCCTTCTCACCGCTTGGGGTCATCCGACTTTCACCTGATCACCGCAGTCAGACCCTGGCAGCAATCCCACTCCTCTTCCCATTGTTCCCTGGAAGCTAGATGTAC
>JAVQIZ010010474.1:0-13766 GCA_036023535.2 Galaxias brevipinnis | reverse complement strand
AAGGTTTAAAAAACTTAAAATGCTTACATCCAAAACATAGTGTTATTGCCATGTGTAACAAATGCAATGGAATGCTTTGCCTACTTCCCAATGTAGTCTATAAGGTAAAAGAGATTTAGTTTAAAGTAGGGCCTGGCCATTTCCTTTTTCAAAATACATAGGATATGATAATAATTATTCATAAAAATAATTAATAATCTAACATCTTACCAAATACAAATACTTGCCAAAAGTATGAAAATGAATTGCAAAATAGTGGTGTCCAAAAATAAAAGAGATGTTTTGTATTTCCAATACCCCAACAATATGAGTTGAAATGTAGAAAAAGACTACCTAACACATGCCACTGAGTACATTTGTCAATTGTGGTCTGGTAAGGCTCTTGGGAGTTGATTTCAGAGTTACATTGGGGCATTCATCATAGTCTTCCTCTACCTCCAACCAGTCACAGATTTAGCTGGCAGGCTGAATTTCTAAAGAATGAAACCTTCAATTTGTTGTTCTACTGTCCTACTATTTACAGATGATAAGCTACCAAATATGTTATATCCGTGGGTGGATATTCAAACACTTTTGGAAATTGTGGAAGAAATTTGTAGAAGATGGTTTGAGCTAAATAAGTTATTGAATCTGAGTAAAACAAAGTTATTGATAGAGGGTAACCGGACAATAAACTATAGTTGAAAGTACAAAATTTACTTGATTTTAAAGAAGACTAAATTTATGCTTACCAAACCAGGAGTTTGTGTATCTCTGGTATAGATGGGGAAAATTAGGTGTCTGACACCCTTTTATGTAGATTTATTGCTGAAAAGTATAGTGTTTTCAAACAAAAAATAGTGCCCCAAGAAGTAACTTATTACATTCAAATACTTCCCAGTATTTTGTAATTTGTAAATAAAATACGAATTTCAAGACTTAAAATAGTTCCCATCACTGGTATAGACTGGTTTAGAAGTAGGCGTCTCTCACTAGACAGCCACTCTTTATACTGCCAAGACACAAGAATCAAGTTATATACCGATCGTTAAGAGGCTTTTTTATTTGTTTTTCCATGACAGTGTGTAACCAGTAAATTTGAAACGAGAATAAAGTAATACCCAAGTACTTTCTTTAGGCTACCCAAAAGCTGACCAACTGACAAAAGCTGACAAACATTGCCACATGCAGAATAGGTGAATTGCGTGCAATCCTATTTACTGTAAAGGAGATTAGCGCTGAGCTGCTAGTTAGGTCTGTCCTTATTCTTAACTGATTGGTTGAAAATATTTCAAATTTAGTGGCTGTGAAAACCAAAGGGTGGAGATAATTATCACGCTGTCAGAGGTGACACAAAACAACATAAAATACGCCGCTCTAAAGACAATACATTTATAACGCCATAAAAGGCGGCATTGTGTTGCGCATTTTAGAACGTTTTTATGCCGTTTTTTATCACAACGCGTCTCAAGACGCGTCTCCAAGTGTCACAACGCCTCTCAAAATTTGCCAGCAAGTGGCGAATTGTGACCCATTTGGCTTTCCATAGTACCTTGGCCATCTGTCGTTTGGAGCTGTAGAATTTTTGTTGCCTAGGCTAGGGCCGCGTCATAAAAAAGCTAAGTTGTGTGACACGTTCGCGGTTTTCAGCATACACGTTTCTAATATTTTAGCCTTAATTCAGGTAAACGACAATGTAAATGTAAAGACAATGAGTTTTTCGAAGAATCTGTAGCAACATATACATTATTTTTCCATGACAAAGAAGTAAACTAATGTCAAAGTTGGCCATAGGAGGTTTGAGCTTTCTGAAGACACTGCTTGGCCACACCGAAGTATCAACTCGGTAAAATTAAAAACCTTTTTTAGACACTAAAACTGTCACTTTTAAATCAACTGAAAATTTATGAATTTGTTTTTGTTAATAAACGTTTAGTAAGTAACACAAATTTGGAGCATTCACTGTTTAATCACTTGATTTAAAAAAAAATTAAATAAAACACGTTTGTCCTGCCTAATCTAACTGTTCTTAATTTTTCATAGTGGGACTAAGAAACAATTCAAATAGACCGTTAGCTGTTTTAAGATTTAGCGACATAAGTTTCCCTTCACAGAAATTTGATTCAGTCCATTTTCGCATAAAGCGTGGTTGATTGAAGAGTAGTAGACCTCATTCTAGCGTTCTCACAGAACCGAAATATTTCCTAGAATACTGTATCACGATACCAAGTATTGTTATAAAACAACTGCATTTAAAGCTGACTTTTCACGGAAACAAATGTATATTTACACATAAATTATATGTGGCTACTTATGCGTTTACAGTTAAATAGACTAATTGTGGGGATGTAAGGATATACATATTATTGCTTGAATAATGGGAAAGTATTTGGCCAACTTTAGGCACTTAGGCTGTGGACTTAACAACCAAATATAATATTTTTATTCTAATGTTACCAAATTAGCAATCATATATTCCTAGCTTTCGCTCCCTTTCTCACACATGTTAACTTGTATACATTTCTGTTTAGTTACCAGCTACTAACAAGAATTTGGAAGTAACAACAAAATCAAAGATAACAAAGATAACAGGCAGAGCACAGGCACGTGCACACACACACAGCTCCCTTGTTCCCCTTACCGCTGCTGATTGTCTTCCCCTGCCCTATTTGCTTCAGATCCGTTGACCTACCATCTACTTCCTGCGTGCTTATTACAAATTGCCAAAACGTCAAACTGATGACCATTAATTTTGATATTGAGCTACCAGTGTTAGCTTTTGCTTTCTAACTAATGTTTGTATCAGTTACCAAGGGCAATGGCTGCATGTCAATCAAAGCAGACTTTCTTCCCAAATACTTGATAGTGGGTGTAGTCAAGAAGAAGGCCATCTAGTAGCCTTTCAACATATGCAGCTGTCAACATATACGTTACCGTATCTGCAGTACTGCACAGACGTATTGCAGGGCCTTGGTACTGTGGTACCCGTAAATCTTGCAACCCTGCCCCATTCATTGTCAGATATTTGTTATGGATGAACTGAATTAATTAATTAATGAATAATTTAGGTATGTAAGTTTTAAAGTGTCCCTTTAAAGAACTAGCCTGTTTCTCAGTTTTCTGTCTTTGTTCAAAACATTATTCTTAACTTTATCTCTCCATGTGCATTGTCTCCTCTAGTGCTTACGCTCTTCTTCCCCTGCAAACACTAATCTGTTAAATATATTGCCGTATATGATTCTCTCTAAAGTTCACTGCTTTTTATAACCTTGTGTCATGCGATACCTGATTCTGCATCTTCACAAACTTGTAACTTTTTAAATTCAGCTGATACCCATAAGAACATTCTATGGTCCAAATGGATAAATTTAATTAATTCATAGATGCTCTGTTACCAATGATTGTTTCTTTTGGCCAGGCCCTGGCAATGCCCGCAAGTGCACGGGCGGGCAATCTAAAGGATCCCGATGTAGCAGAGCTCTTCTTCCGAGATGACCCAGAGAAGCTGTTTGCAGACCTTCGTGAGATAGGACACGGCAGCTTTGGAGCTGTCTACTTTGTAAGGGCCCTTGGACTACTTGTTTGATTCAGTGTGTATGCTTGTGTTTGCAGCCAATCAACTTGTGTAAAAAAAAAATTATATATATATATATATATTATATTTTATTTACCCAAGTTGATATGTGTATGTATATATATATACATATATATATATATATATAAATTTATTTATAGTTTTTTTATTATATATATGCGTGACTTGTCGGTTAAACGTTGCTACCTTTGCAAGTCGGCACCAGAAAATAAGAGGGAAAAAAACTAAACACATTGGACTGTTCGCCCTGCAAGTTAAACCAGCAAGGAGAAAAGTGGGAAAGGTGACATCACGTAAAACCAGGGTGGCTTGGCAGTGTTCTGATCGTCTAGAAAATTGGAATGAGGGAATAAGGTTGTATTGTGGCCTGTGTCAGAATGAACTGGCATGTATAGTCACTAGACCGGAGCAATGCGTAACCACATTCAGCATACAGGAATGTGAACGTTAACCTGCAAATAGAGAAGGCTGCTTGTGCTAGCCAAAATCTGCACAAACATAACATGGTTTATCGCTCCAACCCGCGGACGCTAGGATCACGCTAACTCAATTCATTCAATGTTGACCGCCATATGCTGTTGATCTATATAAAAAATTATTCTCAAACGTCAGATATTATTTTCCAAGTAATGTCTTCAGTGTAGGGATGTTTTCGATACAATATCAAAACAACGTAGTGCTGTCTTTCAGCTTGTCACAATCTTTTCGTACTTTTTTGAGTGTGTTCCTCATTTTGGACTAATATATACACACATACCTGCACATATACAGTGGTTTGCAAAAGTATTCAACCACCTTGAAACTTATATTTGTCTGGATTACAAATTATACTTATACGCATTTTTCCAGTCAATATTTTTATAGCAAACTAATATGCTATAACAGTACATTTTCAATGGCAAAATTAATTATCTGTCAGCAGATCTTTAAAGAAAATAAAATACAGAAAAATTATGTTTACCAAATCCTAATGTGTAGGGGCTTTTGCAAAGCCACCTTTTGTTGGAATAACAGCCTTAAATCTGTTGGGGTTAGTATCTACCAACTTTACACACTGTTCGGGAGCGAGTGATTTTTACCCATTCTTTGCCGATTTGCTCCAGGTTGTTCAGGTTGGTTGGATGATGCTTGTGGAGTGGAACTCAACTTTCAAACAGTGCCACAGATTCTTGATGGTATTGTGTTGCTTTGGCCTTGTGCTTGGGATGATTGTCCTGCTGAAAGGTGAAGTTTCTCCCAAGCTTCAGTTTTTTTTTAACCTGAAGCAGGTTCTCTTGCAGTATCCCCCTGTATTTTGCACCATCCATTCTTCCTTGAATTTGAACAAGATGCCGTCTCCGCAAATGAAAAGCATCCCCACACCATGATGCTGCCACCACCATACTTCACTGTTGGGATGGTGTTTCTTGAGGAATGGGCAGTATAAGGTTTGCGCCACACAGCTGAAGTTTTATTTGCGCCACACTTTGAATTTTGGCTTTATCTTTGTATCATCAGACCACAAAACCTTGTCCCACATCTGGGTCACTCATGCTTTCTGGCAAACTCCAGACGTGCTTTGATATGGTTGTTCTTGAGTAATGGCACCTTTCTAGCCACCCTCCATACAGGCCAGTATTATGTAGAGCTCTTGATATGGTTGTCTGGTGCACTTTCACTCCACTCACAGCCACTGAACTCTGTAGCCCCATCAAAGTGATTTTTGGCCTTTCTGTGGCTTCCCTCACTGGTCTTCTCCTTGTTCAGACACTGACTTTTGAGGGACGGCCTTGTCTAGGTAGTGCCTGGGTGGTGTAATGCAGCTGCCACTTCCTCACTATTAATACAATAGTGCACACAGGGAAAATCCAAAGCAGCTGCCACTTCCTCACTATTGATATAATGGTGCACACAGGGATATCCAAACACTTGGATATTATTTTGTACCCTTTTCCTTATTTATGCATCTATTACTCTATCTCTAACCTCCCTAGAATGCTATTTAGGCTTCATTTTCACACCTTTCCTTCAGATTCTCAGTCTGAGCAATGATCATTAAACTGTGGGTGGTTTTATCCAGAAAATGTGAGCTCACACTGAAAATCAAAGTGAAAAATCTAAATCACAGGCTGATCCAACTTGCGTAAATTAAGGTAGCATAAAGTTCACCATGGCATCTCCAGTCTCTTTCACGTTTGTCACGTGCTCAGTGTGAACCTGCTCTCATCTGTGAAGAGAACGGGGTGCCAGTGGAGCTGCCTAGTCTGGTGTCCTTTGGCAAATGCCATTCAAGCTGCACAGTGCTGGGCTGTGAGCACAGATCCCACTAGAGGACGTCGGGCCCTCATGCCACCCTCATGGAGTCTGTTTCTGACAGTTTGGTCAGAAACATGCAGATGAGTAGCCCACTGGAGGTAATTTTGTAGGGCTCTGGCAGTGCTCCTCCTGTTCCTCCTCGCACAAAGGAGCAGATACCGGTCCTGCTGCTGGGTTTTTGCCGTTCTACGGCCCTGTCCAGCTCTCCTCGTGTAATGGCCCGTCTCCTGGTATCTCCTCCACACTCTGGAGACTGTGCTGGGAGATACAGAAAGCCTTCTCGCGACGGCACGTATGGATGTGCCATTCTGGTGGAGCTGAACTATCTGTGCAACCTGAATGGGCTGCATGCTACCAGGAGTGACAAGAGCACTAGCGAAATGGAAGACTTGCGTGAAATCAGTCAGGAGGGATCAGGAGAGAGAAATGGTCCATGGCCACCACCTGCAAAACCATTCCCTTTTTGGAATTTGCCTTGCCTCTCCTGTCCACCTGTTGTCGCTTTCTTTTGGACCAAAACAGGTGAATTCGATTCACAATCACTTGTGCTTCCTAAGTGGACAGGTTGATATCTCCAAAGTTTAATTGACTGGGTGTTATACTGTGATGAATAAGTGTTCCCTTATTTTTTTTGAGCAGTGTATATATTAGGACTAACACCTTCTGGTCGTTAACCGATGAACTGGTCGACATGCTCTTGGTCAACCAAATTTTCACTGGTCAATTCATCGCTGGTGTAGCTTTCATAGCGCTTTTTAATTCATAATTTTTCAGGGCGGGGGGAACATGCAGATCTAATGTTTTTTTTGTTTGTGTGTGTAAGAACATTGATTATGATTAATAAGTAAATTAAAGTTAAATAAATTAATAAATTATTGTGTGGTTTAATAAACAATAAGACTTATTAGACAGGAAGTCAAAACACCCTAGTTTTCACAACTTTGAACTCGCTCAAATTTAGAGTGTTTAGAAGACTAGCGAAACTTATTCAATGTTTACTAGGCTAATCGTTGACACCACGTGGAAGACGTCCTCGGTGTGGACACATTTTATTAAAAAAGATAAAGAAAAATAATGCTACATTTGCTCCCAATTATTTACTTACATGTTACTTACATAACACATAACAACAGGCAAGGCATATCACATAAAAATGGTAGGCATACGTTCTTTTCAGGTTGTCTGCTTGAATGCTCTGTCATATTTCATGTTTAACACTTGATAGGCTTTAAGTGTGAACATATCTGGTTGGTATATTTCAATATGTTTGGTCTAATACAGGGGTTGTCAACCTATCCCCCTCCATGCCTCTAGTTTAACCCCCCCCCCACCCTTTCAAATTTATCGGTCGTCATTATTAACTGCGTTGAGTGCTTTCAGTGGTGTCGGTGTGTCGCTAAATAGGGCTTGACAGTGTCCATTTGTTAGCGCCGAGTCACACAGTTATCCCCAAAAAAAACTGTATAGCCTACTTTTACACACAGACTTTCAAAAAGAATATGCTGCGTATACGATGGCATTTTCACAGTAAGATTTGTTTTAGACGATACAAAACAATGTGATCTTTTAAAGAAAAGGAAAAAAAGGAGAAGGGCAGGCTATAAGGATGGAAATGACCTATTTATTGTCATCTGAACAACCCGACAACCACAGTAACTACTGTCTCTTACTTTGGCCTCTATCTGACAGGCCAGAGATGTACGTAACAATGAGGTTGTGGCCATCAAGAAGATGTCCTACAGTGGCAAACAAACGAATGAGGTAAGCAGACTCGTGCTCAGAAAAGGCATGTATATAATCACATCTTTTCATTGATAAGAGGTAATAGACCCAACTTCAAATGACGGTCCTACTACTGTTCATAGCTGTAGTGTTTATTAATCAGAAACCTAAGCTAACTCTGTAAAGAAGTTATTTAATTACACTGTTATAGTTGTAGTTATATTATCGCGAGCATCCACAGATTGTGTATTCCAGCCACATTGGCTCACCAATGTACCTCATTCAATTGTAGAAATGCTAAAGTAGTATCATCACCGCTTTTTGTTTTGGTCATCAAGTTTGATGCAGAGAAAGGGCATGATGCCAATTAGCCAAAAAAAAAAAGAAAGCACATGCTGTCCATGCTCTTTTTTAATGTAATAAAATGTATCCACAGCAAAGCAGTTATTAACGTACTTGCCCACATTGTTTCTGCACTGGTGTGTGTATAGATCTGTACAGTCCATCAATTAGATCATAGCGATGGCACTGCTTAATTGGGTCTTTCTTAAAACTATTACTACTACTTGAACTATAGTTCAACGTTTTCAATCAGACGTTACTCGATCTAAAGTTACAGGCGGAATGGCAACCAGGCATTAGAGTGATGCTTGGATGTGTTAGAAAAAATCTATGAAATGAATGTGCAGTGTAAGGTTAAGCTTGCATATCATAGAACATAGAACTAGCTAACTTGACCATATAAGGATTTTTACCCTTCGATCCTATTCGATACTTTTATATTCAGTATATAGGGATGCACCGATACGTATATTTGGGGCAGATACCCGATATTTTAAAAAACTTTAGTCTGATACCGATTAGTGGCCGATAGAGGTCAGGCGATCAGTTACTTCTGCAAGCTGTTGCATCATAAGGACCTAGGCCCAAGCAGATTTATACATCATGACCCACTATTGTTTTTAAATTCAAATTGGCTCACATCTTTGTTGGGCACAAGATAACGTTAATTAAACTGCCCTTGATACCGTAAGTGGTTGTTTCATTCAATTATTTCCCTATTTGTATCTCTTTTACACATGCAGCTATACCAGTGTGTGTACTGCACAGTTAAGTTCAAAATACAGCCCACTTGCACTCTATAATATGTTGGTTTTGTGAGGCGCTCTGTTCTAATTAGTTAAATGGTTTTGATTGTTTAATCAATTCAGTAGTGTTACAAGCGTTAATATAATACTAGCATATCCAACTTATTTTCCTTAGAAACAATGAATGGTCGCGTGATGATTATAAACAGACCTCAAAAATAAAATGTAAACAAAAGCAGCGTGCGTCACAATTTTTTTCATTGGAGTTTTTAATACCTTCGTAATAAGTAAAATCTTAACTTTAAAACAAGGCTTATCTTGAAGTTATCGGACTGATATCGGGAGAGCAGCCCATCTTAGTAGGCTATGTACTGTATATGTATGCTCTGTTAGCATGTTCTTTATTTTTCAACTAGCTAGCTGGTGTCATGATCAATGCAGTGTCGACAACAAGCTATTAGTATTCAATTTCGGTTTAATACAAAAAAGATTTGGAGCCAATGAGACACCCTTTGCTGGATATTATGATGGATTTGTTGATTAGTGTAGTAAAACTGTATACATGGTACATACGGTACACACGGTGAGAAGGGAGTGCACGCGGACTTTGACTTAAGCCTGGTTTATGCTTCTGCGGAGGAGCACGTAAACGTCTCTGCGTTGCTTCGCAGGACGTGCACGGGAGTTTCCGTGTCTGTGCTACTAATAAATTTTTTTGTACCTAGTGGGCTTGTTAAACTTACATTGAAGTATGTAGGCAAACTACTGTGCGAACTTAAGCGCCAAATGAATGTTTACATTTGATAACGCGATCACGCAGAAGTACAAACCAGGCTTTAGGTCCAATCCCAATTGCCTATTTTACACCCCTTGACCCTAAAACTTACCCCTAACCCTCCGTTTTGCGCGTTCACGTGTAGGGGTAGGGTTGTCCCAATTCTCTTGTGATCAAGTGTTAGGGCAAAGGCAAAGGGCCAGTTGGCCCTCGAAACTGAGATTTTCCAGAGGCACACTTGAAACCGAGGGTTATGACAATTCTCCCAGAAAGCCTTTTGAATCACCGGGAAGATGGTGGCTTACTTCACTGGTAAAAAAAAAGAAAACCACAAATGTAAGTATTTTCATTGCTAATAAAAAGTGAAACATTTACGATAGCCCTCATATTATCTTAGTTTAATAGCGTTTCAATTTATTATTGACCTTTTGTTTATAACAAGCATTACAAAAAGATTGCTAATTTGCTATTGTTTCTAGCTAGTTAGCTAACGTTTTAACATTGTTTGGCTGAATTGTGCATATTTCCATGTTGTCGTACTTCCCCACTATGATGGCATATCGAAATGAAATATGGCCGAAAAGGAAAAGTCCTGCAGCGAAGTTGCTCCGCTTGTTTGTGCTCCTCTAACGTCCGTGCAGACTGGCAGGGTAGGACCAATTGCTAGCCAACACAGTACAGAGAACTGCTTTTGTATCATGATGAAGAGGCCCGGTTATGAAGTAGTGTTCTTCTTTATTTGATGACTTGTTTGATCGATTGATAGCGTGAAACATAAGTTTTGAACGAATCGTGAGCTTTCTTGCTTTTCTACCTCCATCAGATTAATGGCAAATGTCATGGTGATAATATCGTTAATGCAGTAGAAGGAGGTAAAGCTAGAAAACCCCCACCTGAACACATGCTATTTTCAGTATGATTCACCTCTACTCCATTTTAATAATCTGGGCATGTCAGATAGTTATAGTTTACGGTTATCCCAAGCAATAGCATTGTTTTGTTTTAAATCTGATCAATCTGAACAAACAGCTTGGCATTTTTTGATTATTGATCTTTTGATATGAGAATGGACACATCCTTGTTTTGCAGAAATTAAGTTAACATAGTTATACGTAACACATGGCCATATCATCCAGTTCTGGCATGTAATTAATTCTCATATGTTTTGTTTTCTTTCAGGATATTGTATAGCTCACAATGAGTGCTTACACCAGAGCCCAAACCCTCCACTTTGGGCACATCTTCATGGCAACCTCTCCCATTTCAATCCTAAGCCCCCCAATCCCTACACCGAAAAATAATTAGAGGAGGAAAACAAATTGTATGATGGATTTTCTAACACAGGAAAGTGCTAAAGAGCAGAAGCACCATGAGGAGAGAGTGAGGCGTAAACAGAGCGGTTCTTAGGCCGGTTTGAGATGCAAAGTGATCAAATGCCAAACACTTAATTTCATGTTGGCTTGGTTGTGTTATGTGCAATTTTTCACTCACGTTGTGATTGCACTATTCAGATGTCTGTAACTTCAGAAGCACATGTTTAATCTGTATACTTAAATTTTTATGACATTTTGGTACATTCACATAAACAGCACAATACGTGGATACCTGAATCGACATGACAATGTTGTTAGGTGATAACAGTGAAAATGAAGCTGACCGATGCCAATGTGGACTAATAACGTGCAATATTTTCTTTGTCAGATTGTTTGTGAGCATGAACAACTGATTCTTATATTAAGGATAAAAATTGCAGCACCCTGGATGTGTCCATTAATGGGGTCTTTGTAGTGTGATTATACAAATTGGTGAGTCCAAACAGGGAAAGACCATCACCCCGAACAAGAAGGATGCAACCTGTGGAAGGGTTCTGTCTCGCCCTGTAAAAAAAAACACGTTGATAGTCACACACAATGTAAGTGTATGGTATTCTATCCTGTCAGACTTGCATACAGATCATCCCACAAATCGATAAAGTAAACGGTCGTTAATTTGTCATTACGTATGTATCACAAACGGGTTGACCCAACATTAACGTTAGTTACCAAGTCACTATACTGGCTAGTTAGCATGTGTATATAGGCTAACTACAACACAACTTGTTTGCAGTTTATCACACAAACCTCAAACTGATCCACCAGCGTTCCCAGGCGTTAAGCTAGCCGTCTTCTTTAAAAAAAAATGTTGTCCTGATTGGCTGCTGACAACGAAAAAGGAGGCCCACACAAGAAGACGGTATTGTGAGATTTGAAATGTCCGGCAAGAAGCTCCGTTCCTGTTTTGTTTTTTTGTCAGCAACAAATAAAAAAAATGGTTTTGTCTAGTCTATTTTGTCAAATCAATGCCGTCCACGTCTACTGATGACGTATGAGGATCATCAAGAGTTGTTCCAATTCGTAGGGACAGATTTCAACCCTTAACTCTTGTGACTCAGTTTCGAGGGCAAGTCGAAAAGCAAAACGATGGTCTAGGGCCAACGGTTAGGGCCAAGGGGTGTCAAATAGGCAATTGGAATTGGGCCTTAGAATATCAGATTTTGTGAGTTTCTATAAATATTTTGATTTCTATATCTAGTATATTGTATTACATTATCTATTATATTATATTATCTTATTGATCTTTGGTTATGTATTTATTATTAGGCTCATTCTCAGGCTCAAGTTAAGAGAAGAACATCCAGTCACTTCAGCCGTACACCCCAAGACACGTATGTTAACTCCACTTCTGCAGGCTAGACAGTTGCCATTACACAAACAATGTCACAAATATTGTAGATCTCAAATATTAAATTTTCATCTTCAATAATTCACATCCAGGACAGGACATATGCAATATAATACTATAATATAAGAAAAGTAAAATACAATACTATAATATTGTATCAAGCTGTGATAGCTGTGGCCGGCTATGAAAAAATTATTACAGGAAAAAAGAACATTAAGAAAAAAAATAAGAAAGAAAAATTGCAGAAAACAAAAGAAAGAAAGAAAGAAAAAAGGACAAATCCGGTAAGAATGGTCATAGAACTCTAAGCAAATGGAGGAGGTTGCACACCCACCAAGCTACATCACCATCAGTAATCTAGATAGCATAATTAGACTGTTAAAGTACTGTGTCTTAAGAGGTTTTTTTGTCAGTAAACTGACTTGAGCGAGTAGACCCAATAATAAGATTGAACAGCATCAGTGACTTGAGTAAGTTCAACAGAGACCTGCCTTTGTTCACCTACTTATTTATTGTCATACAAGCAAACAAGAAGCATGCGAAAATACGCGACATGCTTTGACCTTATTCATAGACACACCATACACAGTCACGGTGTCACATCTAACAGAAGTACAAACCGATATCTGCGTTTACAGCACTTCATAACACTTTACATAAACATGATAAAAACAACAAGGAAGCATAAACATGATAACAAGGAAACATTTAGAGTGCTGTCCACAACAATAAAAGGAGTTACTCGCCAGGCATGCTGGGAGTTACACCCGACGCTGCATTACCTCATGTTTCTTCAAGTACAAAGATGTCTGCCTTGCGCGATTGTGACCCTCAGCTCCAAAATAAATTTTGTAATCCAGCTAACAACAAATCTAAAAACGTATAAACCTCTCTTTGTCTGATAGGACAAATATCTGCTTTGCAATGTCAATTTGACACCTCGTCGCATAATTGTTATTAAAGGCTACAGATTTACACAGTATCACCGCTACTGCTCGAATCTCACTCAACAAAAGTTACATTGTAGCGACTTGCCACATAGCTATGTGTCTTTTGCTAATTGCAATGATAGTGTGACAATGTTTGAAAGAGGTTACTCAACAAGACTCTCTGTCACGCTTGCAAGAAGATTCTAGCCCACTGCCACATGAGGCCGGATCCGACACTGTGTCCACTGCTATGTGGGGAAAATGAAACTACAAGTGGCGTTCAAACAAATTGTGTTAACACGTTAAAATAAATTTGCGTTAACGCGCTAATACTTGCTACTACTGCTTAATAACTTAGAGAAATGCATTTTGGTGCAGTGTGAGCTCAATTATGACTGTCTCCAAGCTTGGTTTTGTGTGTAAAGTTGAACATCTGAGGATGATATACAGCGATTTTGAGTTAATTTGGTTTCATGGTTTCAAAGGAGTTTGTTCAAATCCTAACCGATAAACAACTAAACTTGGCTATTTATAAAAAAGGCTGTTTTCAAGGTAAATTTTTTAAAACTCTAAATAGTGATGTGAATCATAATACAAATATTGTATAGAAGTATGATATAAATTGGTCCAATATTGTAGCAGATAAAAATCTAAATGTTTAG
>JAVQIZ010010461.1:0-15246 GCA_036023535.2 Galaxias brevipinnis | reverse complement strand
ACACACACACACACACACACATATACGTCAGCAGTGCATTATGGTAAATGTTGTTTATTGATCATAAACGGGGGGGGGAGGGGGGGGCCTCTGAGATGTCCAGCCAGACTGAGTCTGATTTGACTTCTTTATCAAATCAAAACCGTCGTTCCTCTTCTCGGATTTCTCTGGAGCTCTTAAGCTGTCGATACGGGGGCCTGCATGGGACATTTGTGTCATTTGATAGACGACAGGGCAAAGAGGAAAAGAATAAACAGATTGGACAGACAGATACATGGAGAGAGAGAGAGGGGGAGAGAGAGAGAGGGAGAGAGAGAGAAAGAGAGAGAGAGAAAGAGAGAGAGAGAGAGAGAGATAGAGAGTGAGGGAGAGAGAGAGGGAGAGAGAAAGAGAGAGAGAGAGAGAGAGAGATAGAGAGTGAGGGAGAGAGAGAGAGGGAGAGAGTGAGAGAGAGAGGGAGAGAGGGAGGGAGAGAGATAACATATTGTAAGAACACAGAGGTTTAAGCCCCCACCCCACCCCACAGGAATAAGAACAGTACTGAAGCAAAAATTATTATTTCACATCAATCAATAAAATATGCAATTTTTATGTAATACCCATGTATCACAATTCAGCCAAGCAGAACAAGCTATGAGCCCATCTACATACATTACCTTTTGTGACTCTAGTTTATACAGGTTGACGTCATGTATTATATGTCTTGAATGGCCTTCTGAGCAAACCACAGTTTCAGTGTAATATAGGAAAAGATGTAGTGATTAGACTTAGAACGGACACATGTCACTGGTCCCAGGAGAAATGTTTGTCATTGGACAATATTAATGACCAAGAGCTGCACTATACCACCTTGTCAGGGATGGCATATCAGCACGTTATTTCATATAATAACAAATCAATATCTTTATGGCAATTAAGGTTTAGCAAGTAACTTCAATACACGAGATCCATGCTGAGAAACTCACTCACATGTACAGAGACACACAACCCAAATATCTGTCTTTCTCAGTGTTCATATCTAGAGTGCTGAATGGAGAGGGGGATGTTGAGATCATGGGGAAGACTGCCTCCTATACACCTACACAGATACAGTGGAAAATTAGATCAGGGGATAACAACTAAGCTAAGTTTGTTTTTTTCGTCAGGCTAGATTCTAAATACATCACTGTATGATACTGCTTTGTGTCACCAAGAACTCACTGGTGTCTCCTTTGGAGAATATAACCTATGAATAACCCTGTTAAACAATAAAACAAACTGATTGATGACCTAACTTAATTGTGAAACAGTGTGACTATGCTATGAGTAATAGATCATTGTTAACTACACATATTGCCACACGGACAAAATTTGACGTGGAGAAGATTACCATAAAAAGTTACAGGCCCCAATGGTTCTTCTTGTTATTGTTGTTATTACATTACCAGACCCGTGCAGCCTGGTAGAGCCGTGAAGTGTTATGAGTGGGAGGATAACTTCACGTCCAGTTCTTTTATGCTTCTATGTTGCTTCTATGTTTATCCAAGCATCAAGAGGTGCGTAGTTTTAGACACTGTAAGAAAGGTGCTCGCTTATTAAAATAGATTTTGTAAACATCGTGAAGTGTGATGCAGTTAAACAACATAAACATATTTCTATGTTTGTCATGTGTCTCATACCCGGAGGAAATGATCCGTGGGAATTAAAGTTGTAAAATTATTTGTCGCTACGTGATCTTATAACTGACAACTTGTTTCCACGATTCCATGAGTGAAGAAACCAGGCGCTGTCCAGAAGCGTGGTGCTGAATATGTTTGCACTGCCCACGGGGGTCTGGCCCCTATACCACGCTGCTTTCGTTGAGAAGACAAAAATAGATGGTCTCTTGTTCAAAATAGAGAGAGCTGCAAAGACGTCGAAGCGAGGAGGCTATTTATATACCTGCAGGGACTGCACGCCAATTTTGTCAGGATGATACCTGCGTGGCACACCACCCACCCTTCGAACGTCATCACTGTTCCAGCCATTCCCCATGTGCTACTACAGTCATAATAACGTATTGGATGAGTCTCGTCCAATCACCAAACGTTTCTCCAAAAAGCAAAGTTTCTGTAAGGGCGCGCAGGGCAGAGAAGAGAAAGCTCGCTAGTGTCGACATACCATTCAAAGAGAGCTAGACTCAAACGTGGTTAAGAGGCTAGTCTACTCCGATAAGAAACAATTGTATTGATATCTTTAAGTATAAATATTTTGTATCGCAACCCGACTCTAAGCAATTTTGAGACGGACAATTCAAAGTCAACAATTCTCTTGACCTAAGGACACTTTGCTAAACTAACTTGGCTACATTCCTATTTCTCAGTAGCTTAATTTTCGCATTGGACTTATTGCTCAGTAGCCCATAAGGGACGTTTTCTTGACTATCATCTGTTAAGAGTTTTTAGTAAAGATGACGGAAATCAGTGAGAAGGATAATGAACCTCATAACCGGGACCTCCAGCGTCCACCAACGGTGCCTATACAGCCGGAATCCAAGGTAACAACCGCTGCAAATTCGCTTTGCAAACTGCACTACGGTATTCCCGAGAGAAAACAATTCATTATGTAAATTGTTTATGTAAATTGCAGACTGCATGTCAGATATATGTTGATTTTCCCCGTCTTTTATATGGTATTATGGCTGGCACAGCCACTGTGAAGAAAGTTTTGGTTGAGAAAGGTTTTTCATCATTCCTGCCTGAAGGTGTGTCGGCTTCAGGACGTAGAAAGGAGCAGGCCGCTTGTCTTGTCAATAATCGTTATTTGTATTGCACATCTCATACAAGTGCAGCCCAATGTACTTTGCATGACAGAAAACAAAAAAAACCTAAATGATGATTAAAACAATGAAATAACAATATATTTGTAAAACTATCCAACTAAATAAAAATAACAATATACTTGTAAAACAAAAAAAAGATGAAAACATAAAACACTATACTCTTGCTAGACACTTTCCCTGTGAGTTTGTACGTGACTATTGGCTTCGGCTTACATGCCACTGTTTGGACAGTTAGTTGTGCTTTATGATCTGTGTAGATCATGAAAGGATAGAGAGGACTCTGAGGCTCTGTAGAGCGACAGTATAGAACATAAATTATGTCATTGTTTTTTACCATTCCAGACAATAGAGAGAATTGGTAAGTGAAAGGTGTGTATGTGTACATCAGTGATTGTGCCCCAGTGCAGGGGGTTGTAGCCTCGCCACACAGCACCCGTTTAAGAAACCACAAACCCATGAGCTATTACATTACCCTCACTCCATCAATTATTTATCAAAAATAATAGCAGCTTGTAGCAGTAATTCATTTTGTTTAGCTATCGTTTCTGGCATTTGCTTTAAGCCTTACCACATTTCAGGTCAAGTGCCATAGTATAGGTTCACAGAGATTTTTCCGGTCTAAACTAAAGAGTGGTGCAAATTGTACATAGTTTATAGTTTTCATCTGCGATGTGTTGGTCTTAGTAAAGACTCTCCAGGAAATTATCTTTGTGTTATCATTCTGCAGCAGATTAAGAAAGACAAATAATTCCCTTACAAGGTTTTTCATATTTAATTGGTCTTCTGTTTTTAGTGGAATGAATCTGAAATGAATCCTAAACGAGCCTACCTAGGTTTGCTAATTCATTCCAGTGCTTTTACACAGAACCCATAGCAAAGGATTACACTTGGCATGCTTCCAAACTGCTTTTTATAGATCCCTCAGCCCCTCAATAGCTGTGTCGCCTGCTCAAATGGCCTCCCTCAGCCATGGGCCCTGCATGTTTGAGCGCTAGGGAGCGTTTGATCAGGACTGGACAATGGACAGGGGTCCTTGTTGAGAGAATTTACGACTCAATCAGGCAACAGATGTTTCTTTTGTCTGGCTTGGAGCTGGGTCATAACTCAGAGGAGAGGTTGGCTGGACCAGACAGAGGAGAAAACAACAGCCATGCTTTTCTCTTCGCCAAGCGCCTGTCAGCCATGGCAACCCTCCAGCCGCCAGAGAAAAAGTGTAAGAGGCAGTGAGCAAGGGGGGCGAAGACCAGTGGAGCTACAGGCAGCAAGGCCTTTCCCCTGTACAGTACAGAACACATACTGTATTTGTTATCCAGCCCTTCAGCTTCATACTCATAATCAAGTGATAGTTTGTCGCATTACTGGAATTCTAAGGAGCCATAAGTATTTGCATATATAGCCATCAGTATCAATTGTAACACTCTAAAACACTATACTTTTTTAAAAAGAGTCAGTTTTCTCCTGGCATATATAATGCTATCGATGTCAAATCGACTGATATTGTTTAGTAATACATTGCTTTTAGACAAAACCTCCCGGCAAGCGTGAGGAATAGTTCAGTTTAGTGGGTTTTTTTATTCACTTGAAATCCATATATATTCAATATCAGAATATATTAGTGTAACAGAATAAGATAGCAGGCAAAGATGATGAGGAGACAGTCAGGACAACCGTATAAACCGGGTCAGAAACAGCAGTATTTTACCCTGGAATTTTCTTTCTACTTGACCAAGGTAAAGGTGTGGTGTGATTTGATGTGTGATATTGGTGCTTGATTCTCTACTACTTGCCCCTCTTTTTATTTTACTCCATCTTTCTCAAGTGTTCATTCACACTGTAATCGTCTGACTTTCTCGCTCGTTCCTCTCCACTCTCATTCCCCTCTTTTCCCTCTCTCCATCCCGACACAGCTCCACCATTACCCCTCCCTTTGGCCATCCTTCCTTCTGGTTCCTCCGTGGGCTTGCTTTCAATCACCCTCTGAGTGTTGCTCACAGTGCTGAAGAGGCCCACTGGCCACAGAGAATGTCTCTCAGCTAATTAAAGTGAACAGAGAGCTATTGCACCGGCTCCACTTCGGCCCACAGTCAAGTCTCAAGGCTGTCAAAATGGTTATTGGGTATTTTGGCCTTTTTTTTACTTGCACCATCTTATCTTTTTCTTGCCAGCGTGATAGATAGATTGCGCACGATAGAGGACTCAGGTCCCCTTGAGGGAGTCTTGTGCAAGCTAAAGTGTATAGCGTGGTTGAAAAGACAGTTCTGTGTAGGACTGGAAAATGTGTGCTTTGTGATAATTTTCCCTCCCTTTGTAAAGTGTTAACTTTCATACTTCACTGCGTCGCTCTACCACTCATTCTTAACTTTTAAATATTTCACCACGTTTTCCCTCCCGAGGCGTCTGTTCTGAAGGCCATTCTTCGGACCCTCCTCTCCTCTAACATTACGTGCTTACTCTCTACTACTTACTTCAGCAAAAGAGAAGGGAAGGAAGCAAAGAACAGAGACGGAAGATAAGGAAGAGCTTTATTAACACATGAAGGAAGATGAGCAGGGATAGAGTACAGGTGGTTCTTTTCAGGGGAAGTGCACTGCTAGGGCCTGAACTGGAACGCTGATCGTGCAGTGTTCTGCCAGTCTGAACCTTGTGCCATCAGTTCAACACACTGACACTTTTATGAGTTGAGGTGATGATACGATCTCTTTCTATTGACCTCAAACCTTCCCCATCTGCCTCTCCCTTTTTGCCTCTCTTTCTTTTTCTCATTAATCTAACTTTCTTGTAAATTCTCTCATTTTCTACTGTTGACTTGTATTTCTGGGACAGTTTTACAGCCCACCTTTTATGACCGTATCGCTTGTCATCTCTTTTCCTCTCCTTTTCACATCTCGTCTTTTATTCTCGTGCCCTTCTGTCTTTATTTCCCAACGCGCCCGGTCTGCGGTTTCTCTCTCCCTCCCCACCTGGTTCTCTTCTCCGTCTGTGTCCACTCTTCGTCTCCAGCGGAGGACAGTGAAGAGGTTGGTTATGGCTGACAGAGGGCTGGGCAGATTAGAGGTGATTAAGGATGGAAGAGAGCCGCGTGCCCGCGCCAATAGAGAGAGAGGGAAAGACTTGCGGGGAATAGAGGAAAACAGGTAGAGAGGGAGACAAATTAGGACCAGGGGGAAGAGGAATAGAGGTAGAGAGGGAGAAAGATTAGGGACCAGGGGGAAGAGGATTAGAGGTAGAGAGGGAGAAAAGAGAAGGGAAGGGTGGAAAAAGTGCAGGTCTAATCAATAACTTTGCAGAGTTGTTGTTTTTTTGGATCAAAGTAGATTAAAAAGAATGCAGAGTGCAAAGTAAAGGGTAGAGGGCTGCATCTTCTGGAGAGAAACCACTGTTAGTCCAGACGTTCTAGGTCCACTGTCAGTACTAGGTCCACTGTCAGTCCAGACGTACTAGGTCCACTGTTAGTCCAGACGTACTAGGTCCACTGTCAGTCCAGACGTACTAGGTCCACTGTCGGTCCAGACGTACTAGGTCTCATTCCAAGTGCTTCTCCATCTGCCCAGCCATAATCTTGCTTGCCAATCATTCTGTTTTTGTTTCCTTAGTTCAGTGTCTTTGATCTGTATAGACACGCCGCAGAGCAGAACGACGTTCCATCAGCTGTGGGAGACAGTGGGAACACTACACAGCTATTTGTGTGTGTGTGTGTTCTAAATCTTATTATAATCTTAAATACTTAACAACCCGTTCCCATTGCCAGCTATCGATTTATTCCAGACCAATTGACTTGAATTGCTGACAATTGAATCAAGCGATGGGGACACCAAAATAAGAGAGATTGAGTCAGGATGGTGAGATAAAAAGGAGAGAATGATATGTTGTCTTTCCTTCTTAGTTCCCTTGATTATGCTTCCCAGGCTGCTGACCCTGTCGAGCAGACATGAAGCTGACAACACATAGAAATACACACACACAGTTACTATGGACCGACCGGCAGGAAGACTGACACTCAGGTACCCAAGCTGACAGGGAGAATATAGAGTTAGACAGACACATGGGTTACTTGACACACAGTCATACGGATGGTGGCTACACATGTTGTAAGTCCAACTGGTCTATGCGTAGAATTACATTGTGTAAGTAGTTAAAGCAAAGACTCCAAATCCAGCATTGAAAAAGCCAAACTCCCTGATGCACAAACCTCCAGAGACTTTTAGTGGCATAGAGAAGCAGACATATGTTATGTTAGGAATAGCAGAAAGGATGGACAGAGCAGGGCTTGATGAGGGGATTGGTTCTGTATATATTATTCTCCAGGTATGTTTGGTCTGACTTCTAGGTATTTCAGCATGAGTTACATCCAGTTTGTTGGTGGGTTGTTTGTGTTAGTGTGTGCATTTGTGTGTGCTAGGTGTGTGACTAAAGGAAAGCCAGCCGTCAAAAGCTTAAAGAACATTGAACTCTGGTGTCATGTTGCAAACATCTCCCAAATCCCCTCCCGTTTAAATAAGAGAGGCCTGGGTTTAGTCTTTCTCTGGCAGCTGTCAGATCCACATTTCATCTCAATGTGCTTGTGTTATGGAAAAAACCCTTTCAGGTCACAATGCCATGAAAATGTAGCTATCACAATCAACCTGTTATTAGAATATTAATGCATGTTGTAATTTTAATGCTTCGAGACATCAAAGGGCCAGTGTTTGCAGCCACCAAATGCTAATTGCTAAAGCCGCTTATGCCGATAAGCCTTTTAAAGTGGTGGATTTGGAGCCGCTCACTTCATTCAATACATACTCAAACAAGACGTGCTAACAGGTGGGGCTTGTTCTGTGAGGCAATGCACCAATGAGTCATGGGCCTTCCCTGAACAGTGAAATAAAACACATAGACTCAATGCTTGAAAGGCTATATTATGAAGTCCCACTATTGAATCAATGATTTACACACCATCATCTCTTTGTGATTTCACTTTCCCCACAGGTCTTTGTGTACACATTGATATTGTGTAATTTAATATTTAAATGACAGTCACAACGCCTTGCTGTACAGCTGAACAACTAGTGCCCCATTATCTTCCGCCAAGTAGGTAACATATCATGGCATAAGATGGAAACTACGACTTCAAGCGACGACTCTACTTCTAATATTGCTATGTTGGTATTGATATTGTCCTATGCCAACCTATCTTCGAGAAACCTCAAGCTCTGTTTTTTGGTGAGGTGCTACTGCTTTGTACCTGTTGCAGGTGGCCTCTTGCTCAATATGTTGCTGTTCACAGGCATGTCATGAGGACGCCCACTCCCCTTAATCATTAATTTATCCACGCATCTCACAACGGCCTATTTATAGCCAACCGTCGCGCTTTGCAGCGTTCATCTTCAAACGGGCAGAGAACAAGGCCGCTCTGCCTGCTCTGCCTGCTCTGCCTCTGTGCCATCTGCTTGTCTGTTGGGAAGAGAAAAAGGTTCCGAGCGCATTGTCGGGGGTTCAAAGACAAGGGAAAAGAGGGGGGCATTTCCAGCACGGCTCTGCTCATCCCAAACCCTACTCTGGCTCCATAGCTTTTGGTCTCTTACTCTGTCTGGTTCTGTTTCGGCTAGCTCCTCTTCTTGCTACATACGTCTTCTGACACCCCATTATAGATTTTCTTCCGATCTGAACCTAATTGGTTTTTCGGCGGTGGTCATGCAAGGCCAAACAAGACCCCAAGAGACCTAGACAAACTAAACACAGCCATTTGCCCTAAACGCAAACCTTTGGAACTGGCTGGCTCATCAGCGACAGGCCCCAGGTCCAAATAGACCAGTGGCTGTTCAGACCCCATTAACTTAGGCTCCAATGAAAAAAATAGGACCCCCTAGTCTATGAGCTGGAAGATGCCAACGTGCTGTGCCTGTCTGTCTGCCTGTCTGCCTGCCATGGCTAAGTGACACACACGAGCGCACGCACACCTCTACCCAGATGTAGGTGCTGTGCACCGCAGCTGTGACTCAGACGCTGCCATGTCTTTGAGGCCCGGCGCCTGAGTGTAAAAGCACCCACGGGACACGCCTGGCTGTCACCTCGCCGGCTCCCCGCACAGCTAGCAGCTTCACGCAGGGAGAGAGAGGCCACGGCGCGCTGCCTGCTGCTGAACCAGGGCTCTGACAGCCCTGGAGCCCAGCCCAAAGACCTGCAGAATTCAGGTGGGATCGACGAGTTCAGCAGCTCTACTGAATAGTGAGAGAGTGGAAATCTCCATCATATATCAGGGTATGAACTCAGTGCACTTGGCTGGGAGGTTAGTGTAAGCAGTGCTTATTTTTTACCACAGCTCCGCTGAGTGTGGAGATTTTTATAAAGAGATCTATTCATTGGAAGGAATATTAGAAAATTTGAATAGTGTGGCTTAATTTCCTGTTGTGTTTGTGAATGATATGCGCCATTACGGTCCTTTTCAACTGACATTCAGTTGTTACTGCTAAAGCTGAGCAGATTCTTATGTGTGGTCGGACCGATCGCCATCAGTCACTCCTCAGCATAGAGTAGGCCTGTAATGGAGAAATAGTTAATGTGTTCAAATGGTTAAAGAGAGTGGAGAGGAACATCAAATAGCATAATTGAATGGGCCACTACTCAGCCCTCCCAAAAAGCACATAAGATGCTCCTTGTAGAAAAACACCCTGAGGAGGCTCCCACTAACGGGTCAGGGGAGAGGGCTGCTTGCATCACTCACACTAATTGGCAGCAGCGGATCCATAGCTTTAGGGAGAGGAATAGGAACCTGCTCCACATTATTGATGAACGTTTCTCTGGGTCGTAGGAGCCACACGGGCTCTGGGAGTTCTCACAGGTGTGTGTGTGTGTGTGGGGGGGGTCTGTTTACTAGACAGAGTGCACACAACACGGACACATCGAGAGTTAGAGGGGGATCTGGTTCTACAGTGTGAGTCCTACAGCCGACAGCACTGCTCTGTTGAACACCGTCGAGTGTCGTCAAGGCTCCGTCTTTCTGAGTTTGATCCAGAGAAAGTCCAGGTGTATCACCTGTGCCGCGCCAAACAGGAACATCATCCACTTCGGAGCAGGAGCATAGAAAACAGAGACATTCCATTTCTTCCCAGAAGAGGAAATAAACCCGAGGCTGACACAGACTGAACTCTTACTGTAAGAACCAGAGACAGGTCATGGATGAGGTGAAATGGGACAGCAGCCCCTAACAAGGGTCCTTTGGTAAACACCAGAGTGAGTCTTTCATCCAGACACCTCTCACTCTTACTGCCCCCGTTCTGCAGGCTGCTCTATTGATGAGTGACTTTGCAGGGCAGCTATTATTACCATATATGGGAGCTCAGTGCCTCCAACTCCCCATCATCTTTTGTCATATGCAACGTGCCATTATTGTGAGCGGAGCCAAGATAAACCCAGCGGAAATGGGGCAGGTGGAGTTGGAAAGTAAACATTGGTGCTCGCGCGGAGGAGCGAACCGCTCAATAAAACTAATCAAATCTGAATTTTAAGGGGCATTGACTGGGGAAGACTTGCTGGGGACAGCACATTTCTGATTCAAGCCAGGAAGTTTGGGAGAGTGGCAGCCAAGTCTGGCGAGGCAAGGGCAGTCAGAGGTGGGAGAAGGGTTTAACATGCCGCCAGCCATTCACTCACCAGGTCCATCTGATGCACCACTTCGCCCTCCACACTATGAACTACCAACCCTGTGTGATTCTCTGCTGATATGTCACGACACTGACCTAGAACCTTCTCTCCCTTTTGCAGCTACAGAGGCTAAAGCGCTCGCTGTCCTTCAAGTCGGTGATGCGCAGCAAGAGCATGGACAACTTCTTCCAGCGCGGCAACGGCGACGCCCGCCACCCCCCGTCCCTCATCACCGAGGCCCAACCTCCCCCGTCCCCGCCCGCCATCCCGGAGGGGCCCCTGACCAGCGAGGGCTCCCCCTCCCTTTCGCCCTCCCTCAGCCCCAACCCCTCGCTGTCGTCCCACTCGCCCTCGGCCAGCCCCTCCCTCTCTCTGAGCCCTCAGACCCAGCTGCAGGCTCAGCTGCAGGCCCAGCGGCAGCCCTCCCACACCCACTGCTTCCAGGAGCACGTCTTTCGCAAGCACACCTGCTGCCAGCAATGCAAACACATAATCCAGGGTGAGCAGGCTAAGCCACAACCCTGACCATGGGTAATGCACGTGCTAGTTTTAGTCTTTAATGAATGTTGGTCTCGTTCTTTACACAGCAAAGGTTGATTGTTTTTTATAATGGACATGTACCTCCCGTAGACTCTGTAAGAACACACACAAAAAAGGTTTTGATTAAAATAACACAAATGTATATGTATCTACAGACAGGTGACAAATTAAAAGAAAAACAAACATATCGTGTCACCCGTTCATATATGTAATACTTTTTACAGACTCACAGGGGAATCTCTTCAATCATACTGATCTGCTCTTATCTGAATCACGAGGTCTCTGTCTTTGTACTGAGCAGCTAATACAGATGCCAACATAAAAACAATTTTGCATTGTCAACTACAGTAGGATAAGATGCATGCACCACCATCTCTTTGGAACGTGCTCACATTGTGCCAGTTTGAAAGTGGCACCATGCTGCCAGGAAGTGACAAAACAACTCCCCCCCTGAGTAAAACCCTAACCTCTCCTCTGCTTTCTTCTTCTGTATCCAGGGAACTCCAAACAGGGACTGCGCTGTAAGACCTGTAAGCTTGGCGCCCACCTCTGGTGCTTATCTGAGCTCTCCCAGCAGCCCTGCCATGGAAAGGTGAGACACAGGGCCCGCCACAGCCTCTCTTACCTGACGCTCCGCTCCTGGCTGACCAGAGACACCACCAAACAGACACTAGAACTTTGAGATATCAACTTTGATGGACAGTATGAAATGGAGGTAGAGCCGTTCCCCCGAGGTTGGGGGGAAACGCTGGTTTGTTTTAAAGAAACACCAACGTGTCTGACTGTTCTAAATCTGTCGGGGTCGGTGCGGTCGGTGGCGTTCAGATAACACGCTTAGCCTCCAGAGACCCGGCGTTGTTCAAAGGAGATTAAACATTTTCTCCCGTCTTGCCTGCGCGGGTAGAAAAAGAAAGAGGAGTTCTAAATGGAAGGCAAATTGACCAGGGCTTTGTAACACAGACAGCCGTAAAAGAGCATGAGCGTCAGAGACAGAGTGGGCGGGGTTCTATTAAATTACCCGCAGTGACTCGGAATTGCAGAAATAAATAAAGGAGCAAAAGCTTTGTAGTACGAGGGGCCAAAGTGAGAACTGGATGGAGGCAGCCGCGTATTCATTCATTCGTTTAGTCTGCGTCATCTTCCTCTCCCCTCTCAGCCTCTCTTCTTCAGAGACGCGCGCCCTCCCTTCGCTCTGCCTGGAGATGACGTTGTCGGCCTTTTCCTCTCAAGTTGTTGGGAAAATGTATATCTCCGGTGGCCAGGCCGCGTGGCTAATGGAGTGTGAAATGTGGAGTGTTTGGTGCCCACGTGGTCCCCCGGAGCTAGGACAAGGCAGACCGGAGCCCAGCCCCCAGTGTCCGTGCTGCAGACTCATCACAGCAGGGATTAGGCTCACTGCAGGACGGCAGGACGGTGACTGGCCTGCTACAGGCCTCAGACACATTACAGCCAGAGGCACTGCTCTCCCGCTCCTTAGTGTAGAGGGAGTCGTAACATGTCTGTGGGTCATTTTTCATCTTATGCTCCGTAAAAAAACAAAGGAATGCAGTTATTTGCTGATACGGTTCATTCTGTTGACCCCCAGTCTATTCAGAACAGTAGGCTGGATGGTCTGTTTTTGGTTTGGTTTGGTTTGGTATGAGTTGTTGAAAGGCAAGGAGAAATTTAATTGATATATTTAATCAGTCTACATGCACTAGAACTTGTGTGAACTAGCTACCTGATATGCAGTCGATGGATCTATGAATGACAATAGCAAAATAAATATATAGATAGGTGGTCGGGGGCTTCGTTTACTGTTGCTGTCACATCCATTTTGGTACAAGTAAAATAAATTGCATGAAAGTAATTTACAGGGGGTTCTAATTGTAAACGAGGATGGGATCCCTCTGAGAGAACAGGGGATCAAAGTGAATAACTACTTATCAACAATCACAGAGTACATCCTAACTATGCATTAACGGCAAAATGTCAACATCGATCTAACTGGTCTGATGTCACTAGGGATCCCCCTCCCCGAATAAAGTTGCGACACAGAGGAGCCAGTGTGCTTGTCAACGCTTGTGTTGAACATGCTTAATCAGTGCAGCATCTGGCCGTGCTACTAAGTCCACTCCATCAGGGTTCCTCCTCCAAATCTTCATTTATAATCTAACCAAGTCCCCAGACTAGGGATCCCACCACCGGCACGCTCTGCATTAAGAGGGGTGAAAACATGCCCAGAGACCTTTGGTGGTCGATTTAGTTGAATAACCAAAAGTGTTAGTCTTCCGTCAAGCTCACCACGTTGTTATGCAGAACTGGCTGTAAACATCGTTCACACCTCGCTCCACCTCTCTCCTCTGACCGTCTACGTTGGCTGTTCCTGTTCAGCTCTTTGTGGGTTGGGATGTGGCTGTCAGACGGAGGAGAATATGAGAGTGTTAATAAGGCGGCATGGCCCAGGGTCGCTCTGCAGGGGCTCCTCCACCTTCTCCCAGCGCCTGCAGCCATCTCTGACAGTTCACAGGGCAGCATGTCCTTCATCCACAGCTCCTGGGGCTCAGACAGGCCCTGCTTCCTCCCAGCCTGCGGGGGGGGGGATAAGAAGTTACACCTGGCTCACACCAGGAGTTACACCCCTGGAAAGGGAAGCTCCGTTATGACAAAGTACGGTCAGGTGGTAGACTTCCCAGCAGGGTGCCTCTTCTGTCAACATATTTTTTTGCAATGTGGCAAAGTCACATGTCAGTGGTAATTAATTGTATCGAAAATAATCTACTGCTCAGAGTGACATTTTGTACTATTTCTAGGTAGTCTGGATATGATTGAACCCCTCTGAACCCAGTGCTTTGAACTGTCCATTCTTGTTAATCCCTTTCCACCTTATTTCAAGTGAATACGGAGGCAAGACTGAACATCCAATGTGACATTGCTAATGTGGCTGATTACCTGTAAAATGACGACAGCCTTTGTTGTGACATGAGCCGAGGGGGCAGGTACAGTTCACTCTAGCACAGCTAAAAATAGACACCCCCCCCACTTGTCTCCTCGCTCAGCCAGTCTTAAGATGACAGCCTCGCCTCGCACTGTGACCTCTGAACTGGATACTGTGCAACGACTGTCAGACATTGTCAACCTCCTCCTGGGCACACACACACATGCACACAAGTACGCACGTACGCACGCGCGCACACACACACACACACACACACACACACTGTCGTCTGTCAGTGGCTCACGCGTAAACACACGAACACATTTTCCTTGGATGGCCACAAACAGACGATTGTTTTCCCACAAAGGTTTCTGTGACCTTTGCATATTTCAGATTGCATCTGCTCAGGTAACTGTAGGCCAGTAAGGTATGTCTATTAATACACATCTCTCTGTCTCTCTCCCTCTCTCCTTCTCTCCTATCTCGTCCTTGCCAGACGGGAGCCTTCAAACGAAACTTCAGCTCCCCTCTCCTCACTAATGATATGTTAGGGGTTGTCAAAGAGACTCCTACGGCTCAAGGTGAGTGTGTGTGTGTGTGTGTGTGTGTGTGTGTGTGTGTGTGTGTGTGTGTGTGGGCTGGCGTGTGTTTAGATGTGTGTGTTTGTGTGTGTGTGTGTTTAGATGTGTATTTTGATCCCTGGTTATTGAGGCTAATATTAGAAGTATATACCATTGTTTCTGGTTCAGTGGCGTGTGTGTGGGCGTGAGTTCTCTTTGAGCGGTCCGTCACTTGTCCCTCATGACTCCCACTTCAACACGGTGCATATGAGTGAGGCTGTTCCTAAATCCCTTTTTTACCCCTTCAGTCCCCATTTCCACCTTTTCCGTGTTAATGTTTTGCTCATTCGGGCCAATTAAAAAGTTTAAGAGTAAACTACCAACTTCTGACACGTTGTGTGATGGTGCAACAGAATTAGTTGTTTTAAAAGTCTCTCTTGTAGACAAACAGAAACCCCCACACAGACAGCCTGGATCCTGTAGGGGAGACCTGCGTCTGTCACACCATGTTGCCGTCGGTAACGGTGGGAGTATGGCAGACACATCCCCATGGATCCCAATGTCTTTAGTCTCACTCCGACCCCACACTATCAACAATGTCTTTAGTCTCACTCTGAACACAGACTATCAACAATGTCTTTAGTCTCACTCTGAACACACTATCAACAATATCTTTAGTCTCACTCTGATCACACACTATCAACAATGTCTTTAGTCTCACTCTGAACACACTATCAACAGTATCTTTAGTCTCACTCTGAACACACACTATCAACAATATCTTTAGTCTCACTCTGAACACACTATCA
>JAVQIZ010010442.1:0-42283 GCA_036023535.2 Galaxias brevipinnis | reverse complement strand
CCCAGCCCATCGAGCTGTCTGCGCAGGTTGGCGATGTAGGCCTCAAACATGGCGTCGATGTTGGAGCGTGTGGTGGTCTGACCCTGGAGGAGGCTCCACTTGGTCTCCAGCATCTTGTTCTGCTGCTCCAGGAAGCGCACCTGCACATACACACAACCAGGAAGACATGGGAATTACATTGAGACTGGAGGCACTAGAACTGAAATAAGTGGGTGTGGGGGACCACATGGAAAATGTTTCAGTGTATGAATGAATAATTCCCTGCAATAATAAAGGACAGAAATAAATACATTGGCAAAGGTTCTTAGAGATGACACAACCAAATTATAAAGGATGTGGGTGTGGGTAGTTACATTATTTGTATTGTAAACAGCAGCAGAGAACTCCACAGAATGACAAAGAAGCACACACAGTTTCAGCAGCTTCCCAACCACTCAATTTTGTGTCAGTCAAAGTTGAACACAGTGAGGCACTGTTTCACAGGCTGTACATTCTGTCATGTTTTGAGCAACGAGTTGGCCTCTGCCCTTGGGTGGGGTCTCATATGGCAACAATGGCCTTGCTGCAAAGATCGACCTGCAGAGGAACTTTACAGGCTTGTGTTAAGATGAGCATTGCCCATTTGAGCGCTTTCGCTAAGAGGGAGTCCCAGTAAGGCATGAAATAAAAGGACCACATCATGTTATTAATTATAAAACTACACTATGAGTTTATTTGCAGCTATGCACAATTCAAAGTGGTTGTCATGTACGGTACAACGGCCCATTACTTTCTGAACAAACACTGAACACCATCACAATTCCCGGAAGTAAATGGAAGTATTTTCTGTTAGGGTTCACATGGACTACTGTATTGCAAGTCCTGTAAAAAATAGGGGGTTAAAATAATAAGCATTGTTGCTCTCTAGTCGATAAACTAGCCCTGTCGTCTGCAAACTTATCTCCACTAAACAGTACTTTTGTGGCTGGTCACAAATCTTCGGATTATCTTAGCTCTAAAGAAATGCACAGTAAATGATTACATAAAGTTTGTCTTTCATTAAAAGTAATCCATGTTGGCTTAGTTCAGAATCTGCCCCCTTGATACTCCCTACAGGATGACACACCCCTTTTGAACGGAGACATTGTGTTCTGCACCAGCCTGTAGTCACAGTGCTGTGAAAGGAAAACCCCATCTCACCTAACATTGAAATTCACAGATTTCAGATAAAACATCCATCATTTGTGCATTTCCCCTCAAAACAAACACTGAGAATACCTCCAGCACTATAATCTACTCAGTTCATACATCTCTGGGAATCATCCAAAAAACATCTGAATCCCATGTAGATTTGGATCGCTGGGAGTCTGGGAGTCTTTTATAACCAGTATTGACACCAGGGCATATTCATTCCTGTCTGATACTCTTGTCTTTAGTGAAAAGGAAAATAGTTCAAAGAAGTATTTACACTCCAGGGGCTACGTTCTAATTTTCACATCTCCGTGGTCGTGGAGTTTAGGGGTACTGACCTTGTCAATGAAGGAGGCAAAGCGGTTGTTGAGGGTCTTGATCTGTTCCTTTTCCTCCGTGCGGACAATCTGGATGGAGGGGTCAATCTCCAGGTTGAGGGGGGCCAGGAGGCTCTTGTTGACCGTCACCGCTGTGATGGGGGCCGACATCCCGTTGGCCATGCCACAACCCATGCCCATGTAGCCGAACTCCACCGCGCCCCCTCTGTGCCCCGCAGAGCCCCCGGCCACGTACCCGCCAGCCACCTTGTGGCCCCCCATACCCGCACCACTGGCCCCCAGGCCACCATAGGAGCTGTGGACACCGTACGAGCTCTGCCTGGAGCTGCCCGAGCCCCCGTGGCCCGAGTAGGAGCGGCTGCTGAAGCCGTGCGGAGCAGAGCCCATCCTGGAGGAGGAGGAGTAGGAGGAGGACCTGGTGGAGTGAGCCGTGGTCTTCATGGCTCTGGTAGACATGACTAGCGGTAGTCTAGCACTCAGGTGTGTGTGTGTGTGTGAGGAGGCTGAGAGACTCAGACAGAAAGTGAGCCAGGCAGATAGGCTGTACACTGTTCCAAGGCTCCTTTTATCAGAGGAGGGGAGGGGCCCGGGGAGCTACGATTGGCTCATGGCCCCGTCAGGGGAGAAAGGGAAGGGGGATTGCCCGAAGAGAGAGGGATGGGGGGGGGGGGGGGGTAGGGGGCCCATCTTGGAGAAGGAGGAGGAGGAGAATCATGTTACACATTTACAGTGCACGGAGGGGATTTGAAAAAGCACAGCCTAAATCTTACATAAGTGCCTCAAAGCCTGTCTTATTGATGGTGGGAGTGAACAAACAAGATTTGCTTGATTCACATAGCTGAACTATGTATATTAAATCGCTAACAAATACGAAATGACATTGTACACATGTATATTTGTTTGCACATAATTTTTTTGATCAAATATGCTTTATGTTTTTAAGACCTGTCCAATTCCACAATTTTACATTTCCACGCGTTATTCCACAGTCTTTATATTTCCTTGTAAACTCTGTTACTCACTTACTAAGGTATGCTACAATGTTCATTGCACCAGAAGGATGTTTCTAACCATTTAAAAAAATATATAATAATCAGTTAAATATCTAGCTTTTATTATGTATGTTGCAATAACCAACATAAATGATGGACCACACCCCAGCACATTGTAAACCTTGTGAAAAAATAGACAAATCAATAGACTTTTGAGAGACACTCCTTCGTTATCTTCTGCACGAAGTGCAAACATTCGTTTTTTTCTTTCCCTATCCCTGACCCTACCTTGATCCCCAATGCATTTCCCTATCCATAACAAAATAGTCCTTACCCTATGCTGTACTCTAAACCTGACAACAGCACATTCTGTTCACAGTGTCCCAATGTCACTCAAGCTCTGGTGAGTACATGAATGTAAAATCCAGAATCATAGCTTCCTTCAGGCCTCACTTACATCGCTGACAAACACCATGCGACTGACAGCTCCATAGTATGCTGCCTCTCTCGGTTTCTCAAACTATGAGGTTGATTTACAGGATGCCTATAGAGAATAGGGGCTTTGTTGAAAGGCCTAGGTAATTGATTGGCCTACGATGTTGACATATAAGAGGAAGGGGAGTCTTTGTTTACACAGTGACGTGGTTCAATGTTAATGGTGCCATGCACACCTAAATCCCTGCAGACTTGACATTAATGTATGGTATACATTTGACATGCCTGTGAAGGCATTAAGAGAGTAGAAAAGTGGCATAGAAAGACATGTGGCAGGACTGCTTTGTGTGTGCTGAACAGGCCTGTTGCCCTGGTTACACATGCTATGGCCCGCATATTCCGCTGGGAAAGTAGTGTCGTTGTGTTACTGTTGTGTCACCGATGAAGCCAAGTGCTCAGCCATGGGGCTGCAGAGAGACGGGGAAAACCTGAACTGAATCGCTAAATTCATTCAGTTTCACAGATATTGCCTAATTCTTCTCTCCCTGAGGGTCCCTGGAGTGTGATAAATGATTTATCTAAACATTTGCACTTCCCAATTAGGAGCTAAAGGAGAAAACACAGAAATAAGTCATGTTTCATTTGACCATTCCACAGGTCTGCAAGCCTTCATGCTGCCTGAGAATGTATTATGTGGGAATACTACTGTATAAAAGCTATAGGGAAAAGAACAGCTCCACTGTTGACGGTCTAAAATGCCAAACTTGGGATGCATGATCGCTTGGCTGGGCACATGGTGATGTTAAGTCATCAGTTATGGGATGGGCCAGGCTCAGCTACAGTCAACCATATTTGTGCAGGCAGCTGAAGAACTGTTGTCCTGTTCAGCAGAAAAATATCCTAGAGACAAACAGACCAAAACTGTACTTGATTGGTCCTCTTTAAGGATGGTTAAACATCTTTTTTTAGGATTATGACTTTATCCTTTATCACAAAAAAAGCAGGACAAATCTGCGAAACTCATTGGTTAGTGTTAGAAGGCCGAGGCTAATTGAAAGAGACAGTATGACACCTGACCCTTGACCTTCAGCCTTTTAGGAAAGCTGTTAAGTTTAAGTTAGAGCGAAGCCAAGCGCATGTGACACATAAAGGTTGGAATGTTCAGGGAGAGACAAGTATGTGTTAAAAGGGAGGGAGAGGGGATCGACCGAAGATGGAGGAGATAGTATAGGGGGTGTCAAGACAATGAGCAGGCGAAAATAGAGAGCAAGCGTTAAGATGCCTGCATGTCCGGAGTTGGGTGTAACTTTAAAGGTGCGATCATCTAATGTTTTTCTTTATAAAAGAGTATAGATTTGTATTGCTTGCAACTTCTTTTATTCACATTCGACAGGGTTCTTTTTTCAAATTACAGCGTCGTTCGAGAGGTGCAAGAGGTGCATCATCTGTCTACATGAACCTTCTTTTGATAATCAATGCACGGGGCACAGTATAAGGATTTGTTCCCTGAGTATTGAAGAAAGGGTGCTCAATGGGAGTTAGGCTTTAAATAAAACTCTTTACATTTTTAGCCTGCAGATGAAAAATGGCATTTAAAACTTAAAGGCAGGGTAACGGGGTCAGAGGAACAGTATAACTAGTCCAGCTGTATTTGGACTGGCACGCCTCCTTTTGTAATACTGTTCAAGCTGTTTACTTTGATAATGCTGCCCTCTGGTGACATAATTACGGAACATTTGAAGTGTAAAGTAGTAAATGAAATTATCATCATTACATATAAAATAAATTAATGATGAAACTTACATTTCACATTATTTTCCTCATCCTCATGACAGCATGTATATCACAAAAGGTTTAAACGTAGTCAAACTATTTAAAACCTTGACTCCTTAGCTCAATAATTACTTTACAGTGATACTCTGCCCTTCGTGAATGTATTTTATAGAATTGATGTATTTTTGCAGTTTGTTTATACCTGAATAGTTTTTGATAATTCGGAAAATGAAAAATAAATGTTATCCTAATGGATATAGGTGTCAGTAAATAATAAATAAAGCATGAAAACCTTCACCCCATCTTTTCAACAATCTGACAATTGTTTAATGTGTGGCCACTTTTTGATATTTGGGGGGACCAAGTGGAATGTACCCAGGCTAAAGATGGAGATGACAGCGCAGAGACAAAATGGTCTCTTACTTGTCACATTTCACTCACATCTGATGGATGACCCTTACACTTTAACTAGAGTCTGAATTAATACCCATGGCTACGCCTTGCTTGTAAACCTTGCATACCGATACAGTGCTGGGAATGCTGTGCAGTTCAAATGAGTATGTGTGTGTTGTCTGTGTGTGTGAGTGTGTGCCTGATTGTGGGATTATCAGAAGAGTGTGTGTGAGAGAGATAGAGAAAAAGAGAGAAAGAGAGAAAGAGAGACAAGTCAGAGAGAGAAAGAGAGAGAGAGAGAGAGAGAGAGAGGGGGGTGGAGGGACAGTGTTGTATACGCATGCGTGTGCTAGTTGCTTTGTATACACAGCGGGTGCGAGTGAGCACCCACCCGCCCATTCCAAAGCTAACAGTGCTGAAAGCCAGTTCGAGAACTGTGGAACAAACCAAGGTCGTCTAAAGAAAATACGAAGAGGGTAACATGAATTCTTTGTTTGTTTTCCAGAGTCGGTGAGGTACATAGGCCCCTGTGGAGGCTGTCCATGTTCCTACTGTTTTTGGGTATGACTCAGATGCTTAGGCAGTAATAGCACCCCACCAGATTTCCCTCTCATTTCCTCCCAGGTTTCCTTTTTGTGTCAAAAGGGAGGTTTTAGGCTGCTAAAATGTGGGGTTACTTGAATGGTGCAGAGTGATGGGTGAGGTGGTGGGAGGTGATTCACTTCCGTGTATACTAAGAAGTTCGTCTTTCTAATCCCCTGCTTTTGCCATGTTGAAAACATTCAAGGGTTTGTTATATTATGTTCACTAAAATGAATTGCATTTGCTCTTATGTTTAATATTAGGATTTCACAGAATAGACAGCTAAAGATGAATCTAACCAAATAAATGTGTGGAAACTGAAACATTCAACAGTTCTTATGTGTGTGTGTGTCTGGGGGGGGGGGGGGACTGTAAACAAACCTTGAAACCTGATCAACCTTGAAGGTGAGGTAAGATTTTTGAAGAAAGAAGGCAGCCATGCTTTAAATGTAGCTGAACCTTTGCCAAAGGGTTGGTTCACTGTGTTTAATTGTCTTTGTTTGCTCTGAGAGCTGGCCCGGAGCTACAGTATAACCTATATCTCACTACTAAAGGCTTTCAAAAAGCTCTTCTCTAGGGGGTTAAATAACATCAAACTAAGGTAAGGGGTAAACTGTGATGGCCTTATTCCTGATCCGCAATTGTTGTTGTCCCACTATACAGTGGGAACATTTTGCAGGAGCACTGGGATTCGGTACTGTGGTGTGAGAGAGCCCAGTCTTTACCTACTCAAATGGTGCAATATGTACTGTAGCAATCATTTCTATAATGAAATTTAAATATAAATGTTTATAGTGTAAATGCAACCCAAAATCATTGTGATTGCAAGAAACAAACCTCTTTTTCAAATCAATCAAACGTGTACAAAACTATACCTTTGAAAAAGATGACAGGAACAAGGATAAACTCATTTTGACAATGATTGATTGGCTTTGTAATTTTTGCTAATTGATATTGATGCGCAACTGTTTTCTGTTTCGAAATATTGTCTTTTGTGTGACACAACAGCATTTATTCTGAACAGTGAGTCACCAACCTTATCACAGGCACTGTTCCTCTTTGGACAAAGGGCATCTTTCCCCTCCCCCGTTTCACACTAACAGTGGTATTAGATTACATCAGGCTTTTTAAATCTCACCTAATCTACTATCTAGACAATTCACCTGACTTGGTCTGAACCTTGGGTGTTGATAGAAGTTAAGCTTGACAAGTCTTAATTCTCTAAAAAGCAATTATCATCTATGCAGTTAAGAAATATTAGAATTGCAACAAACTGTGTTTATATTATTTCCCTCTCGCATAGTTTAATTTATGGAAACCTAAAGTCTGGCTAGAACGTTCAAAGAGATGGATTTTGGAGCCTGGCAGGGCATGTATTTAGAAACTATGCAGCAACTGGTAAAACATGCGCCATTTATGGGCAAACCAAAAGAATGTTGTTGCATGCTGAGCATAAAACCTATTTTTACATTCGGTCTTCACTGTTTCATAATCATTCTGTTAATTCTGTGAACAGTCTGTTATGTCTGGTTTTGTCTTTTTTCATCTTTTATGTTGTATATGCATAATGCTTCTATTAACACTGTCATTAGTTTCTTAAATTTTTCAATGTATTAATAATCCAATTAGGTTAACCATACAACCAGTTCTTGTGTTCATGAAATATACATATTCTAAATTGTTTTATTTCTTTTTTTAAATCTAACTAAACATAGTGAGGAGAATGAAAATCACAGAGTGAGTGGGTGAGCGATCAGGAGAGAAGAGGGAGGAGAATGTGAAAGGGAGGATGTGGAAGTAGGCAGGGTCTTTGCAGAGAGCCTGTGAAACAGAGGGAGATTAGGAGAGAGGGGGGAGTATAAAGATCTCCAATTCACTTTGGCTGCGTCACTTTTGAAGCAGGCCAGCACTGACCCTCCCGTCCTTTCTGCTCTGCGTTCTAACAAACTCCCACACACCAACACCATGGAATCCAGAAGTTACAGGAGAACTGTGATGCAGTCGCCATCTTCTCACATGTCCTTCACACGCGCCACACCGGTCTCCTCCTACCGGGCTGCCAGCACCTACGGCGGCGCCGGCGGACAGGGCACCCGCATCTCCTCCGCATCCTACTCCGGCCTGCGCTCTGGAGCCCCTGGGTCCTCGGCCTCCTTCAAGATGAGCACGGGCATGGGAGGTGGCATGGGGGGCATGGTGGGGGCAGCCGCGTCCATGGCGGCTGGGCTTGGCAGTGGTGGGATAATGGGCAACGAGAAGGGTGCCATGCAGAACCTGAACGACCGCCTGTCTAACTACCTGGAGACGGTGAGGAGCCTGGAGGCAGCCAACGGAGAGCTGGAGATGAAGATCCGCCAGGCGCTGGAGAAGGGAGGGCCCGACACGCGCGACTACAGCAAGTACACCGCCGTGCTGGAGGACCTACGTAAGAAGGTGGGTACGGGAATGGAGGGTGAGCCCTAGACATAGGCCAGATGGTAGTGAAAAGTAAGGAGGGAGAAACAGTCAATAATGGACAGAGGGGACAAGGTTTAAAAACACATAAATGTGGTAAAGGGATTGAGGGAACAAAATGTAGATTAGGGTATAACAACAATCAAATTGAGGTTCCGTTGTCTTAATGATTTACTTGGTTTGAGGACATAGTACATCAAGGGAGGCATGTGACACATGCATCATCATTTCTTTTACTTGGTCATTGCAAAAGTCCAAATCAATCATAGGAATCCTAAAAAGACTGGAAATTCAATGTATCTAAGCTTAAGAATATGTTCTTATCTTGTGTTCTTTGAACAAACATTCTACTGAGCTTGCGCACATGACAAAGTAAGATATATAATTTCAAATCTTGTGGGTAACACTGCTTTTGTAGGTTATCACATTTCATCACAGCTGAATGAAGGGTGTGGCAGCTATCCGCTCCCCCTCCCCCTCGCCTTTAGTCCTTCATGACAAATACTGGTCAGAAGTTCCTCAAAATGAATCACCAAATCTGAAGACTATACCAGGCTCTTCCGATTTCAAAAGCAGTTCCTCTTTCTGATCAACTCTCATTGCCAGAGGTTTTAAAAAGTTAGAAACCGATATTTTTTTCTTCAAACAAGGCTTCAAGAATATTACCAAAGGGATTGGATCTTCACTGTTCACATACTCTCAAGCGTAGGAAGACCTCGATGTGAACCAGATGTGTGACAACACACACAAAGAATTCCACATTGCCAGTGTGTGTGTGCATGTGTGATTGAATGTGTGTGTGTGTGTGTGTGTGTGTGTGTGTGTGTGTGTGTGTGTGTGTGCACGGGTGGACTGTAAAACAATTAACCCCACACAGCCTCCAAATTCCTTAAGAAGAGTCCAGATTTGTTCTGGTTCATAATGACATTTTGATCCTAGCCGAGCAATCCCCAACACATAAAGCACAAGCTGTTTCCTCTCGACTCAACTTGAGAATGCCATGGTTACATGCAAACACAGGCACGCTAAAACAAATGCATGCAAACCCAAAAAGAAACACACACACACACACACACACACACAAGCACACAGAGAAAGAGAGAAATGAGACAGTAGAATATACTGGGTAGGAATAGGGCCTCTTTATGAAAATGTGAAACAGGAAATCCAGGTCATTGGCCCAACAATACAAAACTCTGAGCAGATTCAGACTTAGCAGTTTAGGAACCCATTTTCAAACTTTTCTGTTCAAGAGATCCTTTTTTCAGTGGATGTTGCCTGGTTACATAATCCAAAACTTAGTTTGAATATCTCCTATAGGAGAGATCAGTATGTTTGTAAACAAAGGCCCTAGCAACACTTCCGGGTGGTGGAAGTAACAGTTTTGAGTGAGAGAATACGCTTCAATCTGTTGTGTTTAGGAATTAAACACAATTTTGGCGAATTGTAGAAGGCTAGATTTGTACAGATTCCCCCTCTGAAATGAAGCAAAAATGCCCAAAGACAACTATGTTGAAAGCACTTGTTCACATTACGTTTTTGATGTTAAACATTTACCTTTATAAAACTTGTGACATGCAAATCTCAAAACAGTAGTTTGCCCATTAATTTAAGTTTTGAGCAAACACATAAAAAGTTGCAAGGTATTATTTAGAATAACAGGAACAGAAACACAGACTTTTTCTCTCTGCTTATTCAACAAACTAATGGAAATGAAATGATGTTCTCATGTCCCGGACTGGGAAAAACTGACTTTTGTTTCTGCTAGGTCTTTGATATGACAGTGGACAACTCAAGCATGATCCTCCAAATAGATAATGCACGATTGGCAGCCGATGACTTCAGAGTAAAGTAAGTTTGTGAAAGAGGGAGTGAACTTTCATGCCATTTCAGCCATGTAAAACCATGTATAAAATGTGCCTGCCATGTAATGATGTTCAGGCGCTATTACAAAACTTTGGTCGATGCTAATATATCGTGAGCTCGAGACATTCCAGAGCTTGGAAGAGGTTGGTCAAGCTTATGGAGTTGACATAAGTATCTTATTTCATATATTTATGTGAGTGCTGTGGGTGCAAGCTCTGTCTACAACCCCTTGCTGCAAAACACAACAAAGATTTTGGAGTAATAAAATCTCTCCCTAAGACCACACCCAAAAACATATAAATTTATACAGATAATAGAATTATATCACAGGAATATTTCCTGAATGTTCTCACTCAAAGCACATATTATTTTACGTTATAAATAATATCTCATTTTTGACATACAGGTTTGAAAACGAAATGGCCATTCGTCAGTCTGTGGAGGCAGATATTGCTGGATTAAAGAAGCTCATTGATGAGACCAACATGGGCAGGATGAACATTGAGAGTGAGATTGAGGCTGTTAGAGAGGAACTCATCTTCCTAAGGAAGAATCATGAAAATGTGAGCTGACACTAAATCCAGACCATTCTTCATAAAAGTTTCTGCCATTGTTGATGAATACTGTTATTTACCATATGAATTACATGAAAACAATATAAACAAATTTTCACTCATATATACAGGAGGTGATGGAGTTGAGGAACCAGATTGCCCAATCAGGAGTGCAGGTGGATGTCGACGCCCCTAAAGGTCAGGACCTTTCTTACATCATGGAAGAAATGAGGGCCAATTATGAGAAAATGGCTCTGAAGAACGCAGACGACCTTAAACTCTGGCATGAAAATCAGGTACCATTGTAAAATTGCAGAAGGACTTTGATCAGCTTTAAACTGAGAAATGGAATACCCCAGGGGTAATGCCAGGCCCTTTGACATTTTATTTCTTGTCCATGGCAAATTACAATTAGTTAATAAACTACTTATTGTTAAATTCTTTCTCACTCATTCCTTTCTGCTAGATCTCAGACGTCCAGGTGCAAGTATCCCAAAACACAGAGGCTCTCCAAGGTGCACAGATGGAGACTAACGACCTACGTAGACAGGTCCAGACCCTCGAGATAGAGCTGGCGTCCCAACAAAGTTTGGTAAGATAAAACGCTATTTAGCCATGTGTGACAATAATATCATATGCAGTATAATATTTAGGAATCTAAGATACTTTGAACTAGCTAGCGGCTCTAACTAGCAGAGGCAGAAATAGATATGTGATATACATATATATCTGTGTGTGTGTGTGTGTGTGTGTCTGTGTGTGTTTATTTCAACATATGATAGTGCAAAGTCTTGTTGATCCTTAAATCTGTCCTTACCCAAGTCCAAACTGCCTATCCCCAAAAGTAACTTACCCATGTCTCAACTGCCTAAACTTGAAACTAGTTACAAACTATTACCTAACTTAACTAAGGAAAAGCAGACCAGACTACTTTTCATTCCAAAATGTACCACTGCAGCTTTAACATTTCAATTAAGTTAAACAATATCGAAGTTGGTGTGCAGTAACTCCAATGGCATCCAACAATTTTCTACTTGACATTCCTGCAGAAAGCCTCTTTGGAGGACACCCTACGAAACGCAGAGAACCGTGCCAACATGGAGATGGAGAAGTGCAACAGCGTCCTCATGTGTCTGGAGGAGGAGCTAACACACTTGCGCGCCAACATCCAGCAGCAGGGCCAGGACTATGAGGCACTCCTCAACATGAAGATGAAGCTGGAGGCTGAGATTGCCACATACAGGAGCCTGTTGGATGGTGGTGACTTCAAGTGAGTGACAATAATGAGGTTGTCCTATGATGACAGGTTGAGGGACAGAACAATTATAATGATGTTATCGTTTTAAAACCCTTGAACTGGATTTTATACAGAGAGCATTGGTATACCAGCAAATAAGAATTGATCAAGTGTATGTTGCTGTATTACTGATGGGTAATATTTTGCCAACTAGCAGGGTTTTATCTTATTAAATTAGATCCATCTTATTTTAGACAAAGGTCTCTATCTACTGTATTAGAGAATATTGCAAGATCGAAGTAACCTGCCTTTGTGTGCAGGTTCCAAAATGCCATTGATGAGCTGACGAATACAATGGAATGAAAACACACTAAAGAGACATGAAGAGTGCCAACTTCAAAGCTGCCAAAATAAAACAAAACCAATTAATCCAAATTGTCAGTGCTGCTTTAGATTATTTTCCCCTGAAAATGAACCAAAATAAAACTCATCAATCAATACCCTGTTCTGGTCTCATTCTGTTAAGCACTACAGACTTTTTTAAATTACAGTATGCAACAGAAAGCTGCACCACTTGATATGACGTTATTAACATAATGAAGAGTAACGTTTGTAAAAATTTTATATATGATTATTCAGTCACAAAAATGTGTCAGTATGCCGGTTTAACAAAAATCATGTTTCGCATTTCTACTGCAACAACATGAATCACAGCAGATATTTGTCATAAAAATTAAAGACTATAATTGAACATAACAGCTTGTATACATGGCATGTGAGATCGATGCATTAGGATTATTTGTAATTAGCACATTATCCACACAACAAACGGCCAGGGAAAATCAGCTGTGTTATATCAAACGGTGATAACCGACTTTGCACCGTTCGTGTTAATACGCGAAGGAATAAGTGCAGGTAAAATGTTACAGGTGCCTTCTGTTACTGCAGGTCAACTCAGGTCATGTAGCACATCATTGGCATGATTTCTATATCTCTAATATGGATAGGCCTAGTTCATTTTAGGGAAATAAGGCCCTATGTTCCTACTCACCGTTAGTCAGACGAGATTGATATACTTATTTGGATAAGCAGGTAGGTACCCTAAATGTAGCCTAGCTTAGCACAATGATTGTAAGCAAATAGCTCCGGCTAGCATCGCTCCTTAAAGTGAGCACTAACGCAGTTGGCCTATTGTTTTGAGGCTGCATACCTGACACAAGGCAAAACTATGGTTCCGTCTTGCTGCAACAATAGGTCCTACCATGTATCTGTTTCAGTTACAACTTCTCGCTTTTCTATTTTAATTTCTACACGTGTGAAATAAATAAGACAGCCTACTGCATGTAAATAATAGCTTTACAGCTTTAGTTTAGGCATACTTTGTTCCTTTTGACGGAGCCATGCTAACTAGAACTGGTGTCTTACAGTCATTGAGCTAAGCTAGGCTACATTGACCTACCTACCTACCTAAAAAATGACAAATTATTGGATCTACAACAGCGTATAATCTCGTCTGGGGTAAATAGTCATATCGAAGTTTTAATAACACAGTAGAAATAATGCAGCATTTAGTTAGGCCCACGTTTCACCGAAACATTTAGACTACGAAAGGTCAGAGCTGTCGTAATTTCGAAGTTAATTATACAGTAATTGGAAAGCTAATTATCATTAATGAACCTGTTTCTTGGCCAACATGACCCCTGAGCTAGAATTTAGCGAAGTGGCCCGTGAACAAGTATGCGCGCTCTAGATGAAGTTCTGTTCTGACGCCTTCATCCGGGAATTTGGTACGAACTCGCTCTCCAACATGGCGGCGTCAGGTGAGGTTTATGTGGTTGAACGATCTGTGTCGATGAGGATAGTTACTGGTTGTTAGCTTGACACAACTTAATTCACAACGTTAGACTAGTGCTGAAGTGTTGCTGCATCATTCGGTGTAACTGTTGTATGTGTTTTATTTTTATATATATATTTTTTGGGGGCAAAGGCAAAGCGGTCGAGGGAGGGGATGTTGCGATAGCTAACGTTAGCTAGCTAGTTAGCTAATTGAGGTAACGACTAGCTTGCTAGTTAGCAGTTCGGTTGAAACATTTTGTCACAGCCTTGGTGTTTGAGCGGGTGTCCACGGGTGGTTGTCAATTATACACTTGACGGTTGAAATAGCTGTGTTGTTAAAATTAAGGTTAGCTGCTGTTGCCAGGTGCGCAGACTGAAATCTGGCACTTTAGATTTGTGTTGCCACTTTACTGGCTTGCAGTGATGTTAGCAAGGATAACGTCGCTCAGCTAACCTGAGTTGAGGCGCAAGCGCATTTCTTCGGAGGAGTGGCTGGGCTGAATGGTTAGGCTCCCAAGAAATCACCCACGTGCACCTACGAGTCCTAATATTTATTTTAGCGGTGTTGATCGATGGGTGAACCGGGATTGTTTTGGTAGAAACATCATAAACCCCCGTGGCACCAAGCAAACTCTTAGCTGATTTGCTTGCTATCTAACTCCTTGTAAACTGTAGACTTGTATGATGGCGCACTTGGTCCTGGCAAAGCCACGAGCACTAGGCCCCAAAACCTTGCTAGCTAAGCACCGATAAGTTCCCGTCAGCAATCCTTTGCTGACTAAGCCACTGTACTGACCATGACTGGCTGCTAAGATAGGTAGTAAGCCAGTCCGCTACAGTACTTGTATCTTCAAGCGTAGTTGCCTTTCACTTTTGACCGACAAAGTTTGGGTTTCAAATCCAGTAACCAGACTGGAGCCAATAAACGTTAAACTTCGTAGTCCCATTTCATATAAAGGAAGCCAATATTTGAGGGATTGATCACAGCAGTTCGTTCGTTTTACTGTTTATCAGGGAATTATACATTTGGAGACGGCTGCAATATGTTTAGTCAAATATATATCAAGATCATAATTAACTTATTGGTGTAAATGTAATAATGCATGTCCACAATGATTTTTTGTAAACAAAGTGTTTATACAGCCAAGCTACTGTGCTCAAGTTGTAAACAGTGTTTGTATTTCTTTGTCTCTGTGAGTGTTGGAGTGTATGAAAAGAATGTCCTGACAGCTGGGGTTTTCACAATGAAGCTGTCAGCCCGCATTGTTGTTTTCTGTCCCCCTCAAACCAAAACAAACTCAACCTTCTCCTGCAAAAGTGGGTCTTTTTTGACCTTTATCTAGCTATTAACCACTAAGTGTTACTTATTTTTGACACGCCCATGTGCAAGCTAATCTCAGTATGGCATGCTTGGTTTACAGTGATTAGAAAAGAAACATATTTTTTCTGCTGTGTATTCTTTTTATATATGTATATAATAGATTGACAATTATGCAATTTACCCAATATGGTGTTCTTGCAGTTTTTTTACTTGCAGACTTATGTCAGTTATGTAAAAGGTCCTCTCCCTTTAGTGGCTGCAGGGCGTGTCTCTTTTTTTGCAGCATACTAGACCGCCAAACAGTAGCACGGACCAATGTTTACCTTATCGTTTTGCTTCTTCATAGCAGTACCCTTATCTGACATGCCAAACTTGAGTTCTTCAGAACACCAAGTGTTTGTTCATGCCCAGCCTTCCACTTGCAAAAAATTGCTTTCTTTTGGTGTAGTCAGAGTATATAATATGGATGTTTTAATTTTCTCTGCAAAGGAGTTGACATCAGCGGTGTTATTTCAGGTAATGCAGTAATTCGTAAAAGATACATTACCCTTTTGTGATGCTCTTTTGTTGTTAGGGGACAGAGCGAGCAAGAATCAGTGTTTACTGCCATTACCACATTGTAGGACCACCAGTTAGTTCTGAGAAATGACACACTTTTGTAATTGTTCTCCAGTCCTGGCACCAATACCTAAGGTCCTTTAAAACTTGTGCAAAAAAGGTACATCTTTTGAAATATGATAGATAAATTAGCATTTTCTTGCAAGGACACTGGTCTAACACCACTTTCTATCCTGTGCGCATGGGTTCCCCAGCTAAGAAGAAGAATAAGAAGGGGAAGACCCTGACTCTCACTGACTTCCTGGCCGAGGACAGTGGTAGCGGTGGTGGTGGCCCCGCGCCCAGTAACTATGCTCCCGCCAAGTCCACTAGCTGGGCCGATGAGACTGATGACCTGGAGGGGGATGGTGAGTTGTAGAGCAGTACTAATCTTTGGATAATTTTCTGGTAAATTCACTTGTACAGAGAGGGAGAACAACACTAAATTAAATTATAATGAATTATTACAGTTATCAACGAACTAGGCAGACTTGTAGTAGCAGGACTTAAGCTAGGTAGTATACTTCGCCCCCTGTAAAAAAAGGGGACCTGGCAATAGTGATCGGTATAAGTAAATAAAACTGCAACGATTTGCAAATTAAACTTAACTCACAATTAATGCATAACATTGAGATAGTTATCAGTCACAAGTGTTTGTCTAGTGCACAATATACCTTTATGTCAGACTGTCTTCCCTTTACAAGTCTCATTCAAGGCAAGGCAACTTGGCAAACTTGGCATTTCATTAATCAGAGGGCTATTACAACCATCAACAGCAAAATATGTAAATTTGAAATGTCAATTTACAAAATCAAAAAATTAAATGTGTTTTTGTTTTATTCGATTATTCTAAGAAATTTGACAGATATATAAATAATGGAACAAGTTCATAGGATCAATGTGAGTGAAATTCCATTTTTTTTCTGACCACCAGCATGTAAATGGTTAATTAATTGTTCACCACAATGCCCATTGATCATTACGCAAATCAAATTTAGTACCAGCAAACGCTGTACCCTTGGCTAAAAACGGCGGTAGTTGTAAGTAAGTTCAGGAAGGACCCCCGATGGCGCAATAAGTAATTATTCAACACGTTTGGCATTCTGCTGTTTGAATGCGAAATGCTAAAGATGGAAAATGAGTGATCTGTCGCTTTAAGCGTGATGCTTACTTGTCCTGTCCTTGTTTCCTTCCCCCCTTCCAGTGTCCACCTCCTGGCATACGGAGGAGGACAGTTACCGTGCCCCTGCTATCGACCGCTCTATCCTGCCCACGGCACCGCGGTCAGCCCGCGAGCCCAATGTGGACCGTTCCCGGCTGCCCCGCAGCCCCCCCTACACGGCCTTCCTGGGCAACCTACCCTATGACGTCAGCGAGGACTCCATTAAAGACTTCTTCAGGGGCTTAGCGGTATGGCACGCATTACCCTGAGTCCTATAGACTCCACTAACATTGACTTAATATGACACAGTTGGGGTTTTTTGCTTGGCTTTGTAGCTTGAGAAGCTGAAGCTTGTTTTTGGCCCAAAGGTCTGAAAGCCAAAACCAGGAAGCCATTCCATAATGAAGCAGTGTTTGTCCATGTCTGTTGGGGTTTTGCTGTACCACGTTCCGTTTAAGGCACACGTTATCTTTGACACACTGCCCTCGGCTATACCAGCTATTAAGGTTGTTGAGTGATATGTGTAGGACAAAAGTCACCTCGGGCTCTCTCCTTAGGGGGTGATGAACAAAGCTATGCCTTGTGTGCTTACCACGACAAGCTTTGTGTCTCTTTTTTCAATGTCAATTGTTCATACTATTCTGTACATTTGTGTGAATTGTAAGAACAAATTGTCCCAAGTTTTTCAATGAGTTTAGCTCTAGGTCTTGTGTATTAACAGAATTGCTGGGAAATACCAGTCCGGCCTGTTTGACGTTTTTAGTCCAGGCTATCCATGATATTAAGGCACACATTCGTATTTATGCTCAACCTCACGCTTTCTTAGCACACTTGTCAAGAACATTAAGTGGCATGGTATATGTTAAACCGGATAAATAACCAATGTCGCTGCCAACTCACTCTTTGTTCTCAGATCAGTGCAGTGCGCCTGCCTCGCGAGCTCAGCAACCCAGAGAGATTGAAGGGATTCGGCTACGCCGAGTTTGACGATGTGGACTCCCTGCTGAGGGCGCTCAGTCTCAACGAGGAGGTGAGGAGGGGAACACTCCTTTACCGGGCCACCTTCATTCTACCGAATCCTTTTCTCATATTGGGGCTGTAATAAATGGGGACTAAAGCCAGACTGCTGCTTCTTTTATGGTTTTGTTCTGTTCTAGCAGTTGCTGCAGTGTAAGAGTTAAGATCTATGTTTCTCTGCTCCGTCTCTTCTAGAACTTGGGCAACCGAAGGATCCGGGTGGATATTGCAGATCAGTCAAATGACAAAGGTACATTTTGATGTCCTCTGGTTTAGATGTACAGAGATGTTATTTATTTATGGGATGTTCCAGACACAGTTACCTGCCTGCCTGCCATGTTATGAATCTAATAAACATTCATTGTTCTCTTTATGGTCCCACAGAGAGAGACAATGGGTCTATGGGCGGGCGTGACCGGGGGATGGGTCGAGACCGAGATCTAGGGCCCGACAAAACAGACAGTGACTGGAGGGCCCGCCCCGCTTCAGAGGCTGACGACGGACCCCCCAAGAGAGAAGATGCCTTTGGGGAGAGTAAGTCTAGTTGGCCAGTCATCCACCAGGCACTTCTTGGCACCGTCGTAACGTGGGGTGGCTGCAGATAGACACACTCTTACCTGGGATTGGGATGACGTTTAATGGGAATCACGCTACTGTAGCTTTTCTCTTTGTCAGTTTTTTTTTTCAATTTGTATTATTCCAGGGTCAAGAGACCGTTTTGGAGATGGACAACGTAGAGATAACGACCGCTATGACAGCGGAGGAGGAGGTGGCCGAGACAGAGACCGTTTCCGGGACCGCTACGAGGACAGAGACCGCAGAGACTTTGACAGGGGAGGTAAGAGGATGTGTGTTTTTGGTGCGACACGTTCTGTTTTAACATCCAAGTGGCTGTCCTAAGTTACTGACGTGCTGGCTCTGCGGCTCCTTCAGGCTTCGACTCTAGAAGCGGCGGCGGCGGAGGACGGCGGGCCTTTGGCACCGGTTACCGCCGCGACTTTGACGACAACCGGGGTGGCGGCGGGGAGCGGTACGGTGAGCGGGACCGCTACGGGGGTGACCGCGAGGACCGCTTCGAACGGAGGGAGGAGAGGCAGGAGGACAAAGGTGAGGGTAAAATGAAGAGTATCATTAACTTCTTTTTACGTTTGTCTATTGAATGCTTTTGTTTATCGCGTAGTTCTCTGTTGGGAAGAATAGCATTATGGGGGGTTTGTGATGCCCACTATGTCTGTATTTATTGATCAATGAGGCTTTTTAGATCCAAACGGTGCTTCAGAGTTCAGAAAGCGCATGAAATGAGGGCTCGGCCCTAAAGTTTATAATATAATGAGATGATTCTTAAACATTCCTACCTGTTTTTTATGACTACGTTCTGATCTTGTGTCTTGTCACATCCCCTGGTAGGTCCTACCCAGAGGCCCAAGCTTAACCTGAAGCCCCGCAGCGTGCCCAAGGAGGAGGAGCAGAGCGGTGGCGGTGGAGGAGGAGGTGGTGGTAGTAGTGTTGGTGGAGGTGGCAGCAGCGGAGGACCCGCTCCAGCTGCTGCCCCGGCCAGCAGGGCCTCCATCTTTGGGGCAGCAAAGCCGGTGGACACGGCAGCCAAGGAGCGGGAGGTGGAGGAGCGTCTGAAGAAGGAGCAGGAGAGGCTGCAGAGGCAGCTGGAGGAGGACAGGAGGCCTCGCGACAGAGACAGGTGGGATGAGCAACCAGGGTGACTGGGAAAGGTTCTAGTCATTATGTGTGGCCTCCAGATGTTCTGACTAAGGTACATTTACTCTGGGCTAATTTGTTTTCGTAGGGAACCCTGCTACTTTAAAGTTTTGGTCATTGTCTCTCTATATTTACTTTTGAAAAAGTGTCTTCGGTGTTTTGGGGCAACCATGGCGATGCATGTTGGTTTCTCCTAATTGTTATGGACTCCGGTTCTGTCTTAAGGGACAGGGACCCAAGTTGGCGGAGTGAGGAGCCACCTGCAGGGCGTTCTCGTACAGGAAGTGAGTCTTCACAGCCAGGAAGTTCTTCGGGAAGAAGTAAGAGCTCATTTGTTAAATTTCACCCAAAAACAACAAATTAATTATTTCCCTATTATTATTAACAACTGAACGGGGGAGAAAAGTTTCATAATGGTGTTCTTTATTCCGAACACTGAAAAAGCGTTCTGAGAAAGCACACCCAATTACATCAGAGGGTGTATTGTTTGGATTTTCGATCCTAAAAATTAATGTACCTTTACAGTTTTGCATTCTGTGAAGTACAATCACGATTGCTGTATGAACCTACATGGGAACAGATGTTTGTCCTCTTCTAAAGGAGCCATTTGGTATGTTTCAACAATGTGTCTATTGTCCTCTACGCTAGAGGGTAGACATGCTCCAACAGTTGTTCTTTTAAAAGACTGCAGCAAGCTATGAAAACGTAGCTGTTTGTTTACAACCTGACACCAAAGCATGGTCAACCAATCGTTAGACACGCCCCATGTCCTGGAGGATGGTGTCATCATTCTCTAGGATTTCTGGGTGGTGTTGTCCACTGTAAATGGCCAAACTAGATTTGAATGCCAAGCTTGAAAAATTAAAACCACGTGCCTAAAATCTCTCACTTGAACCTTTTGTTCTTTAAGACCGAGATGTTCTATAATTAACATTTGAAGCAAAATATAAAGTGAAAAGGAAGGGTGAAATTACCCTTTAAGCAAAGGACCAAGCACATGCCCGGAGAGATTCATTGTCCTTGGGCCTTACACACTATCTCACCGCCCACAGATTCGCGACGTCGAGAAAGCGAACGCTCGGTGGAGAACGAGGTGTTCAGTGGGAGGGAAGATGACCCCCCGTCCCCCAGCCCTGCCTCTTCCAACTCTTCCAAGGAGCCCCTAAAGGTGATGCCAGCCCCCCCGCCCAAGGAGAATGCCTGGGCCAAGCGCAGTGTGGTGAGCAGCTCGAGCGAGGGCGAGGCACGCTCCTCCGTCTCCCCCAGCAGCACAGCACCTCCCAAACTCAGGTCAGTCTTAAATGTGCAATGCACTATGTAGGATTTAGGCTGAAGATTGCGACAATAATCGTCCACGTTAAACCTTTGTTACTGTCAGACTTTTGACCTTTTCGTCTTGTGAACTCATTAGAACCTCAAACAAACACTACAAGCCTTAGTGCTCCATTCGGATTTATTGATTAGATTTTTGTTTTGTTGGCTCTAAACATTATTAATAAATGTGGCCAATATCTGATTCCAGTGTGCACTGATCAGTCCTGAGCTGGCCTGCATGCGCAAAAGAAAAATAACAAAGACGTCACACAGAGAATGCTTGATCTAGAGCAAGGGTGGGGAACCGCCGGCCTCCGGGCCATATACGGCCCGCGACACTATCGGATCCGGCTCGTGAGGCATTATCATTATGTAGGTTAAATACTTTTCTCAAGCAAAACACATTAAAGTAAAGCGAAACGTTAGCTTTAGCTAGCGGAGGCTAACGCTAAAGGTTTTATGTTTATACTTTGATATCTCTAACATAGTTAGTTAGATAGTCATGTCTGTATATGATATCTCATAATGCAGTCTCATAAGGGTAGTACTAGTCGTTTCTGAGGTATTCGGTCTCTGTCCCCTTCATAAACGTCCCTGTTGCCCGGGAAACGAGTGCCAACGTCACGTGACTGGAGTAGTAAACCGTCTTTTTTTTTGTATGAATGGATACTAGATTGTCATTGAATATGTATAGACTTGTGAATTGTATTCTGACTAATTTATTACTCATTTTATATTGCATATCTATTATAATTTGATTAATCAAATCCATTGGCAGTTGGACTGAGATTACAGAGCCAACGATGACCCTTTCATTGAATAATAGTTGCACCCTGGTTTCTTCATATTGTTACATAAGCGAGCAATAACAAAAAATACATTATGTTTGTCCTGTTGTGTGGCCCCCAGTGGATGTTGTAAATACGCCAATAGAAAAAAGGTTCCCCACCCCTGATCTAGAGTGACGTAAAAGTCTTGTGAATTCAGAGATGACTGGTCAGACTGAGGTTGCAAAAATTGGATTTGGGCCACTTTTGCCTTCAGTTCGAACATAACTTTAGTCAGAACAGAAAATAAAGATGCTGGAGATGCACATCTTAAGACTTACTAGATTGTATAACAAGTGATAGGATCTCTCAAGCTCTTATTGTACCGAATTGACTGACATTTCTTACAACATAGGCTAAATAACTGGAGGATGCACATCTATCTGAGAAACAAACCAAAGGGATGGGAGACAATAATCTGAGAGCTAGCGGTTTAAATGTATGATTCTTATCTATCTTTCTTTTCTTTTCAGCTCTCCAAGTTCTGCAGATGAACGAGGATCTGAAAAGGGTAAGGTCCGCTATGGTTTGGTGTGAGTTTTGAGTGGTGCTGGTGGTTTCTAACGCTAGACTGGATGCATGGACCAAAACCTAACTCGAACACGGACCCAGTGATTTCTCTAGGTCTGTCTCTGTCAGTCAAACTGAGAGAAAATGCTCTGGAGTCTGGAGTGAGTGTGACTGACCAGTTTGTGTGTCTAATCCCGCCTCGCCCCTCAAATCACTATTGGAACACTTTTGATTTTTGCGCTGTGCATTTCCTAAGAATGAAGATTACGTTGAGCTCTGCAAAACCTCTCTCTCTCTTGGTCAAGGGCCTTGGTGGCAAAGGGGGCCGGGCTCTAACCAGAATACTGAGTGTAGCGCTGCCTAATCCTAGTTCTGGACCTCTCCTTTTCTGGGGGACTTTTCAGTTTGGTGGAGTGAACTAAGGTCATGTCTGGATTCATTGGTGCTGTACAAATTGGCAAACAAAATGAGAGACAAGCCTAGTCTGTCCTCGATTTAAAATTCAACCCTTTCCAACCCCTTCACTCCTCCTCATTGTAGCGTGGCCGCTGACTCAGTGGGTGCCTGGATGCCGGGCCAGGGAGCCCTGGGAGAGATGAGTCAGGAGTAGGGTTGGGCAGCCCTAGTGCAGCCTAGTAGTGAGGAACCCATGGTCTCTGCTCCTTCACCACACTGGTACATTACAGGTCCTCTAGTCATGCAATTCACCTTCTGGTCTCTTTCATTTTTCACAGGAAACGGTATGAAAGGTTTGTACTCTCTATAGTGTTTAGGTTTCATTCATAGTCTTTGGTAAGCTAGAAAAAAGCAGCAGACCCTGCAGCCATAGCAAGATTGTGGGTTCCCACTTGGCTCAGCTTGCATTCAAGACCACCACTAAAGTGTGTAAGTGTGAACCTCCCATGCGACACGACGGTATTTTGCCGTAACAAGCAAACCGTTTGTCTTGAATGCAACCTCTGAGCTGTAGTGTAGTCCGGTGTGGCTTGAGTGTCAAGTGTAGTTCCTTTAGAGAGGTCAACCCCTCTTCAACCTTTCACTGTTCGGGCTCTCAATTGCAGACGAAAATAAGGTGGACGGCGTGCGCCGGGACCGGGGTCCCCCTCGGGGACGAGGGGGGTCTGCGGGGCCTGCAGCAGGGCGGGGCCGTGGAGAGGGGGCCAACAAAGACCGACGGAGGGAGGCAGACAGGTCAGCCAGCCAACCAGTGGCACTAGGACAGGCAGGGCTGCAGCAGGACTCGTCTTGTAGTCCACCTTGTGACTAGCTGTTTTCATTCAAGACTTCTAGCTGCCTTTTAGTGAGATTCTTCAAGGCGTGCCAAGTTGACAGATATTTCAGGATACTTTGGTAGCATAATTTTTCTGTAATTGATTTTGTGACCACAGTTCTTAGTTAAAGCCACCTCTTGAAATAAAACCCACAACCTTAATAGGATAACAAAGAAAATGAGGGTGGTATACTCCTGTTCATAATATATCATTTATTTTTGTTTTAAGTGCAACTAAAATGACATTGTGTTACTCAAATCGAATTAATTGGATTCAACTGCTGTCATATTTGTGTTTCTTATTTTGCACACAAACTGGCTTTAACCCTCCATAACGTAGGAATACGCTAGCAAAGTTTAACTTTTAGTGTCCATTCTGATTGTAGAAAGGATAACAGAAGAGACTCGAGACCAGCACCAGAGCCAAAGAAATATGAGGAGTCCCCCACCCCTGTGAGTTCGTCCTCTACTGGGTGACGTCATTGCCTGACTGGCCTACCACAGTGACCTTAGTCTTTCTTAGAACCCCCTCCCTTGCACTGTTTAGCCCTAATGTTCAGTCTTTCACTGGCAGTCCCTCCTACATCATGTAGAGTTGCTCTGAATCCGCCCCCCTGGGTACCACCTTTAGTATTGAATGACCCCTGCTCCATTGTCTCGCCACTGACTGAAACCTCCCCGCCCAATTGTCTATTCATGTTGACTGCAGTCCTGGAGGGAAGCTTGTTCTCTTGTCTTTGGATGTAGTGTCTCTTCGTAGACTCTAATATTCTCTCCATCCATTTAAGGTTTTCTACAGAGTATTTATCAGTTGTCATTTAGTTTCTGATCATTTCTGTTTTTATTTGTTTCAGAAGTTCAGCTCAGCCAGTAAGTACGCCGCTTTGCTAATCGACGGAGAAGACGCGGAAGACGGTGTGGAATAAAATGAGCGAAAAACCGAGAACGGGAGAACCCGAAAATTAACGAATCTCACATTAAAATATGAAATTCTCCTCACCTGGAGTAATGACTCCTAGGGAGGGCATCACTCCCTCTCTCTCTCTCCCTCCTTCCCTCCTACCTTTCCTCTGAGCCCCAACCCTGACTCACCCCTTACCCCTCAGGACTTTTCAGTTTCTAAAGAATAGTCACATACTGGACTTGTTTTAAAATGATGGGAAAAGGAAAAGAGTTGTAGATGCAGGAAAAAAGATGGATAAGATTGAATTAATTGTAATAAATAAATAAAAAAGTGGGGGAAAATATTTTGTATTTGTGATTTTAACATTTGATTTCAGCATCAACCATTGTGCATGACTTGTGCCCTAAGGAAGAGCTGAAGGTTTTTTTTCCCACAACTTCAACTTATTGAAAATAAGCATTTAGTCTTGACAGACTATTTCCTTATGGCTTCTTACAATTAAGTTTAATGTAAATGCAGGTCCCTCTGGGGAACCTATTAGCTAATTTTTTACATACTTAGTGTAGAGGATTTAAATTATATTGAGATCTTAGAACCCAGATTGTAGTGTTATTGGTGACACTTTGGGAGAAAACGTGCATCTTAAGCATAAATGGTATTTAACTGACAATTGTGGTCAGTTCAGAAGCCACACATTGCAATCTATTTTTATTTAATTATGTCTTGGACAAGTAAGAATGCATATGCACCTGTAAAATGGCAGCGCCCTAAGACACACTTAATCCTCGGTTAAAATCATTGTTATGGAGCTTGTATCACTGAATGTACTACCGCCTCATTAGGCCTTAACACATGTGAACACCAGCAGGAGACAACAGTTTGTTGATCACTTCAGTTGTGCGCACAACTTCCAGAACTGTAATGTCAAACCTCTATTAGCGGCATTTTTTCAAGAACTCAGTCCCACAGCCTTTCTGCATTATTCAAAATTACAGTGCCGTAACATTTCACAGCACCTTCTGACAGTTTAGGTATTGCCAAGTCCCCCATCACCCTCCCTGATCGTCTAATGTTTAACACAGCTGTTCCGAGTCATTAATCATCCTCAAGTGAGAAATTCAAGCATTTGAAAAATGTGTTTATGGTCCTGAGGGAGCATATAAAAGCTTAGCCTGATTTACATGAACTCATTATTCACAATTAACGGGTTGTATGCAAACATTTTCTATCTGGAACCCCCACCAAAGAGCTTGTGGTCTGAGACATGCACTTACATGATATATTCCTGTTCGGAAAGTTACTGAAACTTAACTAAGGAAAATAGAAACGGAAATGTTTTGGGAGGTTCACATAAAGTATGTAATAATGCTTCTCACCTGCTCTAGATGTCTTATTTGACACAGCTTTGTGCAAACCATTGCTGTGATCAGTCTGACAATTTGTATTATTCCTAAATCAAGGTTGGCTTTCTAAAACTGTCATTAACTAATGACTAAACTGACATGTATTACCCCCAGCCTAACTGCTTTTTATTCTATACTGATAGTAATAGAATAAAATGGGGGACTAAATCACTGATGGTAAACTGTCAACATGTACCAAACATTCTCCGAGTCATCATCTGGTGTGGTCATGAACAAAGGCACATGACACCGTTACCTCTCAAGGATCACTCCTGACTTCTGCTGTGGGATCAATTCCTGGCCGCAGCTGTGATGGCTCCCACTGAGCAGTCCCTCACACACCCACCCAGGACCGGGGGGTCCCAGAAACTTGCTGCTGAAAAAAGACATCACCATGTTTTTGTTTCACCTCAAGAATGTTGACCAGCAACAGGTTGCTTGGCTGGGGGTTGTCTGATCAGCAACGACGGTCTATCAGTACTATCAGCTGTGACATTGATTGTTGTTTTTTTACCATTGTATAATGAACAAGAGGTGATTCTTCAAAACTACAGGCAAACTTTTTGAGGGCATTCAACTGAACAAATGAGACGGTCAGCAAAAAGCAAAATGTATTATGAAATAAAATCCTCAGTCTCAAACCTCAAGATTTTACACAATACGTAGGTCTACTGCATTTGCAACTACGACTACCAAAGCAGTATTATTAAAAAAAGTTTTGAATATAAAAGTCCATTAAGCCTCCAGTGGTGGTATGAGTGAGATAATTGAAAATGCCGGCACTGATTTTGTGTGCTTGCCTTATTCACCACCTTGCTGAGTGTTAACAGGAGTGTCCAGCAAGTACATTTTACTGAACAGGTGAGTGTGCCATCATTATAGAAGAGTGCTAAAAAGGTCATGAAGTTAGTTTGTTTTTGTGTTTGTCTAAGGTAATTCCTCCTGATGAGTGCACTGTCACCATAAACTGGCATACAGTAGCAGCCATTGAAAGAGAGTGAATGGAGGTGCAGAGTGCCCGCAGTGCCGTTAGGCAACTTCATACCGTCATGTCACAGTGAGTGTTTCTCTGTGCCTCCACCGTGGTCCTGCCAGGGATCTGTTTGTGTTCTCTGTTCCCTCCCTCCCCTGGACGGCTGATGACTGGGTGTTAAACCAGCTGGCTCTCCCAGGAGGTCCTGATCAGCTCCATGTGACACTCCCTTAGAGGGGAGACCCCTGCCACAAGCACTACATTGACCAGCAGGAAAATCTAAACATGCTTTTTTGTTTATAGATATTTACACATATAGTTTATATATATATGTATATATATATATATATATATATATATATATATATATATATGTGTGTGTGTGTGTGTGTGTGTACAGTACCAGTCAAAGGTTTGGACACACTTTCATAATGAAGTCTGTCCAAACTTTTGAATAGTACTGTATGCATATACAGCTCTGAAAAACAAATTTCAGACATTGGGTACAACAAAGCTACAGACTGTCAGAGGGCTAGAACGACACACCACTGACCAGGATGTCCGCCAACTCATTCAAATGTCACTTAGCAACTATAAGATGACATGATGTGACCTACAAAAAGAACTGAAAACAGCAGCTGGGGTAAAGTGCGAGGACAGATCGAAACAGGCTATGAGGCTGAAGTCATGCAAAGCTAGAAAAACAGCCCCTCATCAACAAGAAACAAAGAAGAGCCAAGGGGAGGTTTCCAAAAGTCCAAGCACTGGACCATGGAGGACTGGAGTAAGGCCATCTCTGATGAGTCTACTTTTCAGCTTTGCCTTTCGGTTAGACAAAGACCTAGAGAGGCCTACAAGCCACAAGGTCTTATACCCACTGTGGTATTAGACCTAGAGAGGCCTACAAGCCAGTGTCTTACACCCACTGTGACATTAGAGCTAGAGAGGCCTACAGGCCCCAGTGTCTTACACCCACTGTGGTATTAGACCTATAGAGGCCTACATGCCAGTGTCTTACACCCACTGTGGTATGAGACCTAGAGAGGCCTACAGGCCCCAGTATCTTACACCCACTGTGGTATTAGAGCTAGCCCTGTGGTATATGGTGGAGGATGGGGGATGTTTTAGGGGTGCTTCAGCAAGCCTGGAATCAGGCAGATTTGTCTTAATCAATAAAGCCATGTTCAACGTTGTCCTGGAAGAAAACTTGCTTCCTTCTGTTCTGACAATGTTCCCCAACTCTAAGGATTGTTTTTTCCAGCAGGACAATTAAGGTGTGGATGGAGGACCACCACATACAGACCCTGCCAGCCCAATCTCCCGACCTGAACCCCACTGAAATCTTTGTGCCAGGAGTGATATGAAGTCACCTAACAGCAATGTGAAAGATTGGTAGAGACCATACCAAGACACATCAAAGCTGTGTTTGAAAATCAGGGTTATTCAACAATTCCTGAACTCTTCCCGAGTTAAAACATTAATATTGTGGTGTTTTAAAATGCATATGAACTTGTTTTCTTTACATTATTCAACGTCTGAAAACAATGCATCTTTGTTACTTTGACCAGTTGTCATTTTCTGCAAATAAATTATCTAAATGACAATATGTTAATTTGGAATTTGGGAGAAATGTTGTCATTTAAAGAATCAAACAAATTTTCATTTTACTTCAACACCTAAATATAAATAGTCAAACCAGAGGAACTGATAATTATGCTGGTTTCTTCAATTCTATTCCAGAACTGTATGTTCGGTTATATGGTAGCAGTTGGATTTTATATTCGGTTGCTTTCAGATCAGATAGTTTTTTGTGTTTTGTTTTGCTGATGTCCCTTAATACATTTTGTTACAGTTTCCTGAACAGCACTGTTGATAGGGGACATGCTTGTGTATTCAGCTTCAAGTTCCTATCTTCAAGCTTACAACAGATACTGCGATAAACAATGTGCTTGCTCAGAATAGCTATATCCATAGAAGCATTCCATTCCTCACATTGAAGCTGGCCTGGACGATCTAACTTTGGGCTAAAAACTTGGTTTAGAAAGAGCTTATTGTTGACGAGGATTTTCTATCACAGCAAGAGTTGGGAGTTGGGTTTGCTTGAGCAAGTTGGAGGAGAAACGTGCTTATGTGTGTGCGTGCAACTGTGGTGTAGTTGGGTGGGGAGCACTGCGATCGGAGATTCATAAACAGAGCCTATCATTGTTTCCACTTAAGACGAGCTAGCTGGGGAGGGATCGAAACGGCAAGGGGGTAATGGATGACAGGAGTCTAGCTGTCCTGTTTCTGTTGAATGTTATCGCTGGAACATCTTGTTGGAGAGAGAGTATTACAGCTCTGTCAGTTCCCATGAGACGAAGCAGGAGAGGGAAATCAAGAGGCTTGGAGAGGAGACTTATGAACGTTCCATACTGCTTTTGCAGAAACTCAGATTCCTGTTCAGTTGGTTCAGGAATTATGTTATGTAGGAAAAGAGGGACATCAGGACAATTGCCAAAATATGTAGAGCTATTCGTTTGGTAATACTTGAGCAATACTGTAAATGTAAATCTTTACAAAAGGATTATGTCTTAAAAGCTAGACAGAAGAAAATTCCTTTCCTATCCAAATGTTATTAAAGTTCCTGAGCCTTGGGGACTGCCTGCTTGAGTGTCCAATGTCTGTCCCATAGGTGTCAGGGGTAAACACCAGGGTGAAAATACTATTGCGTTATGTAGGTTCTCCGTCATGTGCAGCACCACGTAATTCATGAATGGTGAGATGCAACTTCTTGCTGCCCCGTGAGAGAGACAGAGAGGCCAAATTCAAGCCAAGGAGAGGGGAAGGGCTGACGTCAGCAGGCCAAAACAGCTGCCCCATTCTCCCCTGTGGAGCGAGAAAGAGTTGAGGAAAGGGGAGCCAGGGAGAGGGAGCGGGAGTGGGAAAGAGTGAAGGGACTCTGCAAGCTGGGAGAGGGTGTGTGTGTGTGAACAGAATGAGGGAGGGTTAGATACTGTGGAGGGTCTGTGAAAGCTGAGTGACTTGGGTTCCAGTGATTGGAAGCAGAGAGGGAGAGAAGCAGAGAGTTGTGGTAAGAGTGTGCATGCTTGTAGATTGGGGACACCAACGTGTGGGAAGGGTGTCAGTGGATAGATGGAACACAGACGAAGTTGGTCTCTGTGAATGTTTGAGAGTTAGAAAGAGGAAAAGGGAAGAGAACGTGGCAGAGACAGAGCGTGAAGAGAGAGAAGTCAGCCTGGCCGAGAGGGAAGGGCAGAGGGGGTGCAGCGGTGTCACTTGGGAGGTAGAAGCATGCTTGGGTCGTCGTGGAACTCACAGCCACAAAAACATGAGAAGTGCCATGCTCCCATAACGACGTGAAGTGCCAGGGCAAAGACTGAAAAGGGACCAAGGAAAAGAGGACAAAGCCATTTTTGGACCACTGTCTTGTGGATAAAAGAAGATACTGGAGATAGAAGAAGAGGTCCAGATCTATGGGGTGTATTCACAGTACCAAGAGAAATCACACCGCAAGGAAGAATGTACCCATGGTGGATCCAGGTGGAACCCCAGAAGTACTCGAGGCGGAGATACCTGCCGAGATCCTCCAACTGGCTGAGGTAGGTCATCAAAAAGTAGAAAAGGGGCAGCTACTTCATATTTACATTGCATGACTATTTTTCTAAATACTCTATATGTATGAACTTAAAATAGGGGAAGTTCCCATTCAAATTTGTATGGGTTCAAACTTCTGATCTGTATAGATCAGCAAAACTTAGAGTAGCCTCCTGTAGGGTAAAACAAATGTGCATTCAGTAAATAAATATATATATCTACATATATATAAAAGGACTTCTTATGCTATGGCAAAATAGTCCCACTTGTTGGGAATAGCAAAGGACCAGGAGTCCCATTTAAGATCAACAAGCATCACATGGTGTACACATACAGCAGGAACATGTCGCTCAGGCAGTCTCTGCCGACAGGCCAAAGCTGGCTACCAGCCTGATCACATGATCACATTCTGTTTCTCACTTCAGATCCCTCAGTGGAGAACAGAGAAACAGTCAGTGGTTTATCAGAGTACCACAGGCCATGCAACAAAATCTGAACTCTGCTATTGAACTATTTGGCTGCTTGCTACAAGCCAAGGGGCTGTCAAATGAAGAAATCCCACGAATTGACACTATCGGACCAAGTGAGACAGAACATTATCAGTGACAAATATTTTCTCCTCCACCCCTCTCTCTCTTTCTCTTTCTCTCTCTCTCTTTCTTTCTCCCTCTCTCTCTTTTTCTCTCTCCCTTCCTCCCTCCCTTTCTCTCTTTTGCATCTTTGTGATTTTAAAAGAAAAGTTGACTAGTGGCAAGACAGAGATAGAAAGAAATCTGGCGGCTAATTTGAAAGATGTAAGGTATCAAGGACCCAGGATCAAAGTTTGGGAGGAAGTGGTATGAATTACGTTCTGTCGTCTGTTTGTCTGTCTGCTGGCCCTATTTAGGACCCAAACCACATTATGCGACGGCTGTCGAGGGCTTCCACTGGTCAAGTCCCAAAATGAAATGTCTACGCATGCATGCCAACTCTGGTTCAGGGTCTTCTGCCAGCATGTGACCTAACTCCTTAATCATTGTAAATGGGGAACTGTGAACTATGCTACCAAGTTTCAACCATGCTATGAAGAGAAATCCATGGTAGAATGGTTTATTTGTTTATATAAATCGTAAAAACAAATGTTAGGCACACACACACAACATACTTGATTTTGTGTGGAGATGGCGCAACTTAGTTACATAGTTCTGTGGGGACTACTGTGATTCCCTTTTCTTGTGGGAATATAAACATCACTCAAACATATACGCAATATCATAAACAACTATGGATTCTCTTATGTACCAGCTGTGTGCGTATACTTCATCTGCCAAAACAGGGTCCATGTCGACTGGGTGACCACTTTTATGAGAAATAATTAAATGTCATTACTCGCAGGCTGTTACACCCATTCACCCGAGTTTTGCTGTCTGAGGCTGCCAAACAACACACACACACACACACACACACACACACACACACAAACACACACAGAGATATTCCCGTACCTATTCTGAGAGTTCCATGGCTGTTACACCCCCTACTCGTGGGAGACAGGGATAAAAATATCCTGCCATCGTAGGAGCATACCTCGGGTTCCCCACCTGCTCCTGTCCCTTCCTGCCTGGAATGCGTGGGTGGATGTGCGTGCGTGCGTGTGTGTGTGTGTGTGTGTGTGTGTGTGTGTGTGTGTGTGTGTGTGTGTTGTGTTTTTGTGAGTGCATGTTACTGGAGCGCCACAGCATGTCATCAGCCACTAGCTGTGACTGAAGAAACACACACACTCTCTCTAGAGCACCAAGCCTAGAGTGTGGAATATCTGTTTAAGCAGCTACTGTACTTTTCTCTACGTGTGTAGACTATAGGCTACCTGTGTGTGTGTGTGTCTGTGTGTGTGTGTGTTTAGTTGTATACAGTGCTCAGAATCATGACAGAAACTGTGCACCAAAAAGCTGAAATAATGCAGCACTACTGTTCCCACAATGTGACACAGCCCCTGCTAGGCTATAAAGGAATCCACTATGTATGAGACAGGCACGATATCTCCATATTTGCATGTGTAGCGCTGGGGCGCTAGAATGGTCGGAGATGCCTTGGGAATGACATAGACTTGGCTGCAACAGACCAAATAGGGTGGGGTGGTCAAATAGCACCATTTTAGAAATTGCAAGAGGAGTTTCTTGGGACAACAGGGTTGGGTGTTTGTTGAACTTACATCTTTTTAAGCATTTGGATATTTCTGTGTGTGTATGTCTGAATTGATTCACATGCATTCTGTAAATAAGGGATATTCTTCCTCCCACCTTCTACTTATTTTCCTCATCCTCGTGCTCGTTTGTGCGTCTGACATAGACTTAAGAGACAGATAGAAGTAGAAAAGACATTGGTTTTGAGCGTGAGTAGCTTATAGGTTTTGCAAGCCCTTTAGTCACTGCTAGTGCGCAATGTTAAAAAAAAATTTGGGTCAAAACTGCATTACTACTCATATGCCACTGGGTGCTGCCATTGTGTTAAAGAAGTGCCATTCTGTGCGTCGATAAAAAATAAAGAGAAATAGAAAGAGGGATGCACAATAAATGAATGAATGAATTCATTAATTCATAATAATACTTGTGAAAGTATTTAGGCAACATATAGCAGCAACAACAATTCTGTAGTGTTTTTCCCCTGACCCCAGCCATCTAAGGGCAAATAAGCTGAATATGAACAAGCAAACCATGCATATATGTTAATTAAATAAACAACAATATTGAGAAACATAAATATGAGTGAAAGCACCAAAAGTACACGGAGTGCCGCCGACACAGAAACACTGAGAAAGGTAAAGACATATTCCTTATCCAAAAAAAAAAAAAAAGGGTGCAAAGTGTCCAGAAACAGCAGTCCAATTGTGCAATGTATTTCGATCGATGCTTTAAAATTCTACAGTACGCAATACATATATTATACTCTCTGTGACAAAACTTTGTGGAAACCTTCAATCCAGAATGCACCGCATAGCAGTGTATTGGATGTGACTGCACCTATAATAGACCCATGACATATTTATACACAGGCATATTTAGGAAACCCTGGCTGTTTCCAAACTCCCCAATTCAGTACAGTCACAGTAAAGCCCCTTGTCTCTGCTACACCCTTATCATTGTGAAATGTTATTATATCATGTCAATGTTAATATCTAATTTGGCATTAATTGCTGGAGTTTGTGTGATTCATCGAATAAGTAAACATCCATTACTACTTGAATAGGGTAGCCCTGAATGGACTGTAATGGTGATATAACACACGGTCAATCAAAAAACAGCCAGGGGCAAAAAAAGGACAAAAACGCAGGACACTAATAGAGTAATACTCAATGCCCATGCATTACATAATCTTGCCATATACAGTACATTGTAAAAAGCAGGATCCCATAGATGAAAATGCATCTGATGCCAAGCAATTCCTTGCTAGAGCAATGTTTCAAAGGAATAGGAGGATATTTACCATATACAGAAATAAACACAAACATAACACTCTGAATTCCACTATGGCTGCACTTTGACATTTTGAATCAATAACCAGAATCCTCTGCCTTTCTCATCTGCTTTTGTCATGCCAAGCCGGCATGACAGAGTAAGAAATTGATCACTGAAAGCCCAAACCAACCACTGTTTATCTGACCTATTTATAAACTGTATCACTCTCACACAGTGGGAAGTTGTGTGTTTTGGAAGTACTTTCAGCAACAGCTTATTATAAAGCATCAGGTTCTATTTGTTCGGTTGTAGGATGCAGCCAATGAACTCATAGGCATCTAAAAGCCCCATGGTCCTAAGCGGTGGAGGTCACATGGACCTCAAGCCTCTTTACCCCCCAGTTATGATACAGTATCTGCAGACTGCTGACACTCCATTAAGGACAGACTACATAGCAAAGTGTTTTTAGTGAAAGTTAGGGATGGTGGCAAACCAAAGGTGAGTGTGGTGCCTGGTGAAGTGAATGCATAAAGGTGTTTGTGAGGGTGTGACCAGGCTAAGAATGTTTGTCCACAGAGTGGAACTCAATGCTCCTCCTGTTCCAAGCAGCCGGCCTTGGAAAACAAGCTCAACTTCAGACATGCTCTCCTTCATTCCAGAGAAATGCAGTTGGGTTCTTTCTTGCAAAGAGAAACTCCTGTGTTTTCCTAGTGGACTTGATGTTAATTACAGTCCAGTCCCTCTCCTCCTCCCCACTTCCTCCTCCCCAGCCACCTCCCTCTCCTCACTGCTCCCAGCTAGATTTGTAGGTTAGTGTCAATCACAGGAGGACATTGCTTTAGGGAGCGCGTTCTGTAAACGATTGCACACTTCACTGGATGAGTACACTAAAGCATGTTGCATGAAACAGAGTAGCATGCACGTTCTAATTTTTAGTCAACTTTAATTCCTTCAGCTGGATGGTAGAAGTTTGGTGTATGTGTTACTGTCATGCTTTGGCCTTCACACAGACTCTGTTGTTTTAATGAACAAGGCTTTTGTTTTTCTGTTTGGAGTTAGAGTCTGTATAGAGCTTTGGAAAAAGTTTTTATTATATGAATCATATGCTGTTGGGTGTGCATGTGTAACTGAATGGAATGGTGCTGTTTGGTCCAAGTGAATTAAACAAACATTTGGTGTGTTTTTATTAGGTAAATAAGTGCCCATCATGAGCTATTAGGTGGCGAGAGAGAGAGAGAAGAGGGGGGGGGGGGAGAGAGAGAGAACGAACAGGAACCCATCCACCCCTTTTTCCTTTGCTCGTGGCATCGAGCTACTTACAACATTTATACAGCTGCACATGGCAGTGCCACCTCGGCCATGGAAACCTGCAGTCAGCTTTTTGTGCATGTAAAAGATCTGAAAAGTTACCAACTCCATAGTCCATGCCAAAGGGTGCTACTCTCTCTCACAGGAAACACTGCTTTTGAACTACCTGAAACGCCTTGTCACTAAGTCACACATTTGAATAATGTTTGGCATGCCCTCAACCAGAGCCAGTCTGAGCGGAGGCCGGGTGGTTTCGTCATGTAGAGAAAACGCTGTTTTCGTCAGTGCAAGGCAAATTCCCTTTGCTTGGACAGCTGACCAATCAGAGCAGACTGGGCTCGTCAGGAAGGGGGGGGGGCCTTAAAGAGACAGGAGCTAAAACAGAGCGTTTCAGACAGAGGGCGAATGGAGGGGCTGCAGATCCAGGCAGTTTGGAATTGTTTATTGTTTAAATTGTTTATTGAACATTAAAACACGTAAACCTATTCTAATAGAACTCCTAAATAAAGGTATGAACCTGAGAATTTGCATAATAGGGCCCCTTTAAACAAGTGGGACAGCATATGATAAACGGCTATGTAAGCGCTGAAAACAAGTATAATATTATTATTTTAGTTGAAAACCGGGAAATTTTGGTACTGAATGTTGAAAACCGGGACATTGTAGGTGTATTTCAGATATTTGTCGGGACTCAGGACACCCAGCTTGAACCCGGGATAATCCCAGGACCTAGACGCCTGTTTTGAGGCAAAGCAAACTGCAACTTGTCTGCATTCAGCATTGTCCATTTATGTGTTTAATTTCATTTGAGATTCATTATCTAACTAGATGATTATGCTACAGTGCTTCCAAACAAAAGACCACAATGACAAGTTCGCTGAAGAGGCAGTAAAATGTTGTCTGTTTGCATTTATTAGCTAAAGGGTTAGGGTTAGGGTTTATTCTATGGAGATTGACCAGAGAGTAAAGTGGAGAGAAGAGACTAGGGGGACCTTGTTTTGATAGAAAGCAGAATGCAACCAGATAGGTTAGCCTAGCTTGGCATGTGCTTCTTCCAGCTGTGCACATGTGTACTGATGAGAATGGCACATGCGTTATGCTGGTGCTATACCGCAAACTCAGATCGAACATAAGAGAACATTGACAAAATTACGTATTTACCTGAATTTCGGCCTGTCACATAAACGAACACACACACACAGCCACACACTCTCTTTTTTATTTGTGGATAGCATGTTATTGCATGCTGCCATGGAGTTGTGGAACCTTTAAGTCAATATGTGTGTTTTATTCGGCTTATGTTGTTGCAGCTTGCTAAAGGAGGGATGCATACATTCACGGAGAAGAACTTCCGGAAGAAACGGGTGTGTGGAGTGTGTGGACAGAGCATTGAGAACCCTGGGGCTTTCTGCAAGGGTGAGTCAATGCTGAAATGTAAACAGATACACACACACACACACACACACACATACACAAATAACGAAAACACTTGTGAGCACACTCGCAAACCCTCACACCTGCAGCAACAAGCACTCCTGTCAAACACACGCACACACATGCACACACACACACACACACACACACACACACAAATATGCACTTGCTTTTTACCCTAACCTTTTTGTACTCCCTGAATTGCAGAGTGCAAGACAGCAGTTCACCAGACATGCAAGCCTAAGGTGAGTCATGAGCCCTTGTCCAGATAAGACGATGCCCCTGTGTGTCGTTTGGGTGGCTTGATCTGATCCCCTCCCCTTAAGGAGACATGTGGGGGGAGATGTGTGCAGTGACCTAGATGTCTCCGGAAAGAGGTCATCTCGCCCACAAACAACAACTGGCCATGCGTCTGCAAAATATGCCAAGTAGTATTATCACAGTGGCATGGCTTACTTGGCACCACAGCCAGGTTGGTGCCAAGAAAGGCCACAGCCAGGGACGAATGTTTGGCTATATTGCTCGCAACAAAGTATGATACCTATCTATATTATTGTGAAAAAAACAATATAGCCATCTATGTATAGGCTTTACCCCCCCCCCCCCCCAGTAACTGCAAACGGGCACACATTGTGCATTACTGCTCATAAAATGCAGTAGCTGGCTTTTCAGTTGTGTAATTGCTCAGTCAAGGGACTTTAGCGCTGGCTAGTCAAAGTTGACTCGGATTCAAAAGTCCATCAGAGGACCAAGAGTTTGGAAGTGGCTCGGGTCCTTGTATTCACATTCAGTCAGTCTGTTTGACGACCTGCGTGTCTGTGTTTGCACGAAATAACAGCTAGTTTGGAAGTACTAAAAATGTATAAAGGCAAAAAGGGTGTGTGTGTGTGTGTGTGTGTGTGTGTGTGTGTGTGTGTGTGTGTGTGTGTGTGTGTGTGAGTGTGTGTGTGTATCTGTGAATGTGTGTGTGTGTGTGTGTGTGTGTTTGTTTATCTGTGTGAGCTCCCAAAGGACTACGAAAGGCCCACTCCCCTACTGTCTTATCCTCCCCCTGTGTCCCTCCAGCTTACACCACACTCCACACAATGAGATGGCAAGTACCTCTTTACTTGAATGTGTTAATGTAGTCTACTAAATCCACTCTACTGCCTACTGACCCGGTCTTCACTGCAAACACACACACACACACACACACACACACGCACACACGCACACACACACACGCAGTACACGCACGTACATTCTGACTCCCAGTCTGTCATGCATATGCAAACACACAAACCCAGATGCAGACGCCCCTCAGCACTTTAGTTCAGTTCAAATCCTGAGGGATTTGTGAGGGAAAAAGCATGTCTTGCTGCCCCCCACCCCCCAACCTCCCCACCCAGCCACAACCACTGTCTAGCACACACACACACCCAGAGCCTTAATGGTGTGTGACGGTGCACCAGCTGTTGTGCCTTGGCACCCTGCATTAGGAAAGGATTATTATTTTTGTCGTATTGGTCAGTGCCTAACGATACTCAAATACAACCGTGTTTAGAGCGGACAGAAATATGACAGAGCGCTGATCAATCTGGTTTGAAGGACATTAACTGGGTAAATATAGAAATAACAGAGTTCCATAGATGCCGAGTGAGTGGGAGATCAGCCAAGGAGACGCAAATAAGTGAGAGGCAGTTGCAGGGAGAAAGTGTGGTTGTGTGTGTTTATCATAGGTCTCATCTGGGAGAATGACTAAATATATAGTTAACTGGGCGGGGACGGAAATTATTTTATGCCTAATTCAACGCCATGCCATAATTTCAACCTGGTTTCTAGTATCTGAGGATGGTCTTCAGTTCTTACATTTGCTGTTCTAGTTTTTCTCTACTTGTTTCTGTGTGTTGAACTTCTTCTCTTGCCTTCCTAATTCTTCCATTCCATCCATCCTCTCTCCCAAATCTCCTCTCCTTCCTGTTTTGTCCCTTTCCATCTAATGATCTAACCACTTATGTACTAGCTTATTCTCTCTGTCTGTCTCCCTGCGTGTGTGCTGCTTCCTCTTTCTCTCCTCCGTTCCGTCTCCCTCGATTTATCTTTGTCTTGCCTCGGGGCAGGGGACAGGGCGTTACGAATCAAAGCCCTTTAACTCTGAAGTGATGCCCTGTGCGTGTGTGTGTGTGTGTGTGTGTGTGTGTGTGTGTGTGTGTGTGTGTGTGTGCTTACCCAGCAGCAGTGTTACAGAGTATTGGGTGGGGGTGTTGGGGGGCGTGACATTGCTAGCGCTCGCACAGCGTGTGCTGTCGTCAGTGAGAGAAGAGGGAAAGAGAGCGAGGGATGGAGTGAGTGGAAAAGAGCGCCTGGGAGGGAGAGGGGCAAAGTGTGAGTGAGCGAGCGAGCGAGTGAGAGAGGAATCAGATGCTCACTCCACAGAGAGGACTGCTCAGTAGCCCAGAGAGGAGAGAGAAAGCGAAGGAACTGAAGACGCTTGTTGACAGGTAAAAACCCTCCGGCATGCTTTATTTACTTGGTCTGTGGTCGGTGCCAAGCTTTTTATGTGCCCTGCGAATTCTGAATGAGAAAGGATAGTCTTTTAGTCTCCTGACCTGTGATCCACTGCAAGTATGGTTTATCCATGGAGAGGGAAGAGCTTCATAAATAACAGTATTTATAGAACTAGATATGAGTACAGTGGTGGTGTATGAGATACTCTGCATTCTATTTAAGCTGCAAACACGACTGCATGAACCTAATCCAAGAGAGGATGTTGTAGAGTTAGCTTGTTGAGTGCAAAAAGTCAGGCGGATAGCGTGGCTGAGTCTTTGAGGGAAGTGCTGACTGCTACAGTAGATCACTGTTTGTTAAGCTGGAAAATGAGGATGAGGAGGGGTGTGCAAACTTGATAGTGTGACGTCATTATGAAGTTGAAGGAAGGAACAGAACATAAGGCCCTTGGAACAGTGTGCATAGAGGTCGCAGCAAACACTGCCGTCTGTTTACTTAAGGGACTTTAAACAACAAGTAGGGACAGTTGAAGATTGTGGATAAGTCTAGAGCCTACTGTGTTTGTGTGTCGGCTAAGTGTAGGTGCGCATGTGCTCAGCTGCTGGTCTGTCTGTGAACAGAGGTGACGGGTGCTGGTGATGTGTGTGTCCGCGCAGGCTCATGTGTCCAGACCAGGGTGTTTGATAGCAGCGGCGGTCGCCTATGGCTACAAAGACAACATTGTTCCTGGCGAGTGGTCAGCTGTAGAGAGCTCGTCTGCTGACCACTTATGTCATGGTGAAATACAGATGACCCTAATAACTGCCAGGCCACATCAGTTGGCCCTGTGAATCTCTGTGTTGACAGACAAATTAAAATGGGTCCTATGGAGATGCTTGTGAATGTGCCATGAAACTGTCAAACCCAGAAGGGCTCTCACTATGGAGTTTGGTCTACATGGGTCATGTCTTCATTTCTGGCTAAGTACAGTCCCAGTGTTACAGTCCATTTCATCAAATTATTGAAGAGATACTTTGTTGACTGTGGATTATGGTTGTTATAAGCTAATTATTTCCATTTCCCCACTGCTTAGATGAGCTGTCAGTTAGAGCATGGCATAGCCATATTCTGTTCGTTCTGTGAATTAGTGTGAACCCTCCACAAAAGATTTGATGGGCAATTTATCTCTGAAAAGTAGAGATCAATTTCAGAACAGAAATAGCAACCTCGACTCTTATTACACTGACATCGTAAATGTAACGCTGTACATCGGCCTGTTTACTGAAGAAGAAATACTGTTTAAGTGCACAAAAAGATCCTGGGCAGACTAGTGAGCCTATTTGTGGCAATGGTACAGAATCAAGACAATGGGCTTATGAGTCCTAGCCGTCACCCTTGTCCTGCCACAATCAATAAGGCATTAATAAGTGGAGAACGCAAACACACGTCCATATGAGTGTGTTTCTATTTACCTAGTGGTTTTCATTTCCTGTGTAAAACTGAGCAGGGAGATCCCGACTACAAAAAGCCTTGTCTAATGTTACAGGGATTAGAGAGGTTGCTATTTTCTGGCCAGAACTGCCCATCGCAATGTCTGCATGAGCAACTACGCCTAAGGGATTAAGGCTTCTGTGTTAAACGTGCCATCATTTTGTACATAATAGGGAGGCAGTTGTTAATATTTACAGATGTATTTGCAGCTGAATTGTTTAATCCTACATTTTGCACAAAGTGCTGAAACTAGCATGCCGGGGTCTGATTTCACATGGTTTGTGGCCGTTGTTTCTACATGTACTGCATTTAGCAAGTAAACATGATGCTGCATGTGAGATAACCTGGTGGAAACCTTTGTTACCGTTACATGTAGGGCATGTGGTGAGTTGTAGGATTTCATAAATAACCTAACGATCTGATAAGTGCATAGCAATGCACATCTAAAAGAGAGATGAAGTATGAAAATAGCTGGATGTAATCTCGGGCCCATGGTCAGCGAGGCATTTTCAGCTGTCGTCGTGTCTCCTCCTCCCCGACACTGTCTGTCTGTATGCCTCTACATAGCTTTAGCCACACTTTCTCTCTGACTCGGAGCTTTTTCATTTGTTTTCTCCCCCCTGGTCCTTTTGTCTCTTTCGTCCTTCCTCTCCCCTTTGTCTTCCGTTATAAACCCTTCATTCCTATCCACCCTAAGTCTGATCTGTTCTGCATCTCTTTTCCCACGTTTGTCCTCCCTCCCTCATATGTCCCTGCATGTTCTCAGGCAGTGTCATTGTCAGAGCTCAGTGTTTGTTTGGAGGTGACTGCGTGCCGTCTGTTTTCTATGGGTAGCATGTTTGTTAGGCCCAGGGTTTACAGTAGGCCCTACACATGGGCTCTTATTGGAGAGGGGGAGAGAAAGAGTGCAAGAGAAAATAAATATGACGTACAAATCCAAGGGAGAAAGGAATGGAAATGAAGAAACATTACTCAACAGGAAAGAAAGAGGGAAAGAGAGAGAGAGAGAGAGAGAGAGAGAGAGAGACTGAGAAACCGATTGAAGGACAGAGGAAAACGATGGGAAAGAGTGACAGCATGCATACTTTCATGAGATCCCTTCTTGCCTCAGCAACAACCCTCCTAAATGTAGCCGCTCAGCCCTCCATGAGCAGTCCAAAGCCAGCCTCTTGGATTGAATTAGAAAGACACATGGTAGGAGAGAGAGAGGGGCCAGGGATAGACATGTTCATTTCTACTGTAATTGTTCTTGAGCATGCCATCTCTTTTAATAGAGCCACTTAGGTCTGAAAGGCATATCTTTTTTACCCTCACGGCTTTCAAAGGGGGAGTTACTCACTCGTTCCCCTCTCTTCTGTCTTGAAGCGGAATCTAATGTGACCTCTCACTGTCATATTAAAAATGCAACGTCTTTCTGGTAGTCAGGGTGAAGTCAATGACTCTTACTGTATATTTCAGTCCACTTCTCCCCACTGAGTCAGATAACCTGGCATCCTGTCGGAATAAAGTCTGCTTTCCACTTGTTTGTCTAAGAGTGGACATGACTCGGCATTCAAGATGTGATCCTTTGACACTGTGTTTGATTCAGCTCAGTATGATCAAACAATCCATGTTTACTTATGTCTGATGTTTTCCATTGATCTACCAGCGGAGGGACAACTTTCGATATGAAAATATAAAACATGCAGAAACCTAACTTGCCCGCATGGAACGGTTAAGTGCTTGTGGCTGATCTGGCCTGTTTAAGCTGCAAAGTAAGCTGCTGTATAATTGTAAACTTACATGCATTTGGACCACAGCATTCAGTCACTCACATAGTGAGTCAGTCAGTCAGTCAGCGACGGTCAGCCATCTAGTCAGTTAGTCAGTCAGCTATCCAGCATAAAGAGTCAGTCATGGTGGTAACCCCTTGGCA
>JAVQIZ010010429.1:0-13543 GCA_036023535.2 Galaxias brevipinnis | reverse complement strand
GCATTGGTTTCTGAAGTGCTTCTCGTGCTCATAGTCGTTGCGTTGCTTAGGGTCAAAACCGTGTTATCAGTATGTGAGTCATCTTCCGCCCCCGCTCTCGCAGACTCTAGGGGTATTTCACTTTAGTTTTGTTAGTAGCTTTTTTTGGGTGCACTCAGTCCACAGAATAGTGTTTAGTGCTGCAGACACGAGTTGCTAGCCCATGTTTGCCCCATTGGGGTCTATTCCCTCCGGTCAGCTGTCTCTCCAATCTGTCACAAGGACTTTCCTTTGTTGTCAGTTATTCTGTTCACAACAGTCACCAGAAAACCATCTGGATGGGACATTTCAATATACACAGGATAGGAAGTTATAATATCCATTATGCCATATTCCAAGATGAGCACTTCGAAAGACAATTTTTTTTTTTTTTTAACGATGCAGTTCACATCTATATTATCGACATGCAGTTTAGTGACCTGGCCAACAAATGGCTTACCGTCATATTTGATTATGACAAACCTTCCCACATTGTACTCTTCATTACGGTCTTCCTCGTTACTGGGACTATTATTGGGACTATCATTGTGGGTCTCCTGGACACTTTCTGGTTCTGGGTGATGAGGGTGTGCATTTGTGTTATCGAACCTCAGCTAAGTGGGTGTGAAGCCCCCACACATCACTGGGTAGCTGGAGAAGCAACTGACATCCCTGTAGTAAATCTCACTGGGAGAGAAAGTCAGTATCTGATGGGTGTGAAGAATGCCAGGGACTTGCCGAACTGATGGAGGAAGCATTTCATCAAAAACCTGAATGTCAGTTTGATCTATCCATTCAACTTGGATGTTCTCCACCTCCCTGTTGATCAGGAATTCATACAACTCTTTTGGAGTTTGTATGTCATAACCTCCAAGGGCGTGGTTGTCAGCCATTTGCTTCACTGCTCCCTCTACTCCGTCTGGGGCACCCTTACCATGGGCTCTCTCTGAATAGTTCCATGTCAGGCGCTTGAGCCCCCAAGTATAGGGGATGCTGCTCAGGAGAAAACAGTTTGCCCTATTCCGATATTGTGTTACAAGACCATCACTCATGATGTGAAGAGTTTCAATCTTGTGCTCAGAGTTTTGCGTTACATTGTAACTACAGGTTTTATATGGGCTCACACAGCACGTTCATTGTGGCAAAGGGAGTTGGAGATTGTGGCGTAGCACTGTGACCCCGTTGATGTGTAAGCCACTACAGTATGGATAGATGCCTGCTGCCTATTTCCTCCAACATGGAAAGACTGAATCTCTGTGTTCAATTTACAGCCATAGTTTCCTAAAAGTCAACATGCAGAACCATTTCGTTCTGTGAGGAGTTTGCATGTTCTCCCCGTGTTTGCGTGGGTTTCCTCCGGGTATTCCGGTTTCCTCCCACAGTCCAAAAACATACAGGTTAATTGGTGACTCTAAATTGTCCGTGAGTGTGAGTTGTTGTCTGTCCCTATGTGTCGGCCCTGTGATACACTGGCGACCTGTCCAGGGTGTGCCCTGTGTCGGCTGGGATGGGCTATTATTGTAATAATAATTACAATAATAAAAAGTTAAAGATTTCAAAACACTAACACATTAACTAACAATTTAACTCAACCTGGATAATTCCTAGTCACATTTAGACCTGGCAACTTTAAAAAACAGAGGGGAATGTTTTGCACTACTACTAACCATAGCTTTGTGAGTGATCTAGCTAGCATGAGACCCTACATGTAAACAACATTCACATTCTAACATTAAACAAGTTTTTTTAAATGTTAAATGCAATTCAGCTATAAAATAGAATAAAAGGGTGGAACTTTAATGTTGTGACAGTTTGATTTATTAAACTTGGAAAAAAAATGTTTCCACTAGCCTAATAAAAAACTATATTCTTGCAAAAAAATATAGTGAATCACAAAATATTCACATCTTTTGTTAGTCAATAATACTGCGATTATGTAAATCACGATATTACCATAAGATTCTTTCCATTACTTTTACATTTCTTTGCATTTCCCCTCCTTTGTACTTCCAATTTTCTTTTTTACTTCTGTATTACTTTCTTTACACATTTCTTCAGATGCTGCTTTTTCCATTTCCTATTACATTTCTGTATGTATTTCTTCTTCATTATGCAAATGATAGGCGGTGCTTTCATTTTCAGTCTTAGCTATCTAACTAGGAAAAGGCACTATGGCTACTGGCCAGACCGGTTAAACAACGAGCATACCCTAATATACCACCTGACAATTTATTAATTTGCCTTTATTCGTAAACGTTTACTAAACCTAACAAAATTTGGAAGATAAGACTGTTTTATCACTTCATTTAAAAAGAAAAAGTCCATAGTCATTAGTCAATCCATGTACTCTGATGTTGAAAAGTTGCCCCATTTGACACATTTTAAATTACAGCCCCGTCATTTGCATAATGAAGGAGAAATGCATACAGAAATGTAGAAGGAAATCCCGAAAGGAAATGTAAAAAGAAACCTCTGAAGAAATGTATGAATAAAATAATACAGAAGTAACAAGGTAAATTGGAAGTAGATAGCAAATGGAAAGGAAATGTAAAAAGAAATAAAGAAATGTAAAATGGAAAGTAAATAAATAGGGGGATTAATACAAAGGAAAGTGCAATCCATGGTATTTTATTTTATTTTTTGTCATTTTGTTATTTATGTGTTTATTTTTAAGTTTGACAGCTTTGGTCCTCCATACTTTGATACTACGGTACATTGGTGTGCTGAATATAGTGCTTCCTACTGACCGATTGGGTGTGTGTTTATGCGGGGCTGAATGACTATGAGGAAAGGAACTTGCTACGCAGGTTTTTTCACTTTCGAGGGAGTGCCGAGTCGACACAGCGAGTCTCTGTTTCCACTTTTGCCAGCTGAATAGCTGTAGTATTCACATTTCTACCTCCGTCTGGCAAGATACTTGACCGAAGAAGCAAACGGTAAGTAATTGTGTGTGTTTTGTTCTCGATTTTGTTCATCACGCTACCACTCATTTCGCTACTTGTTATGATGTTGTTATAAGGTTATTGACATCCGCATAGCACGAAAGCAAGGTTAACAGTCATTCCGCCCCAGTAGAAGTTTTCCAGAAAACAGCATAGCACAATTTTAAATGCATGTTATTATCTACACTTCGCAAGTTTAGGCCCTGGACATTGTAAAGCTCGTGTTTGCACTCCTATAGCCACGTAGTAAATATGGCTACATTATGTATTTCATGCGCGCAGTCCACAAAGCTGATAGCCTATCCGTTTGTAATCAGAAACACTTGTTTTTGGTCATTTGTGTAAACATTTCTCTTTCTCTCTCTCTCTCTCTCTCTCTCTCTCTCTCTCTCTCTCTCAGATGTTTCTAGCTAAGAGGCTCATTGGAGGCATCCTGGATGTTGTGAGGTACACACACACACACACACACACACTCACACACACACCCTTTATATTAGGCCATTAGGGTCTGTGTGACCATGTTCAAGTCTCAGACTCCCCGATGGTGCTGACATCTGTTCATAGCTATTTAGCTGTTGATGCTCTTTCCTCCCTACAGCAACATCGACCCTGGGCAGTTCACACCCACAGATCCTGTGAGTGTGATCTATATTTCATCTTAACAGTGTTTCAGAACTTAAGTGAATTTGATGTCGTAATTTAAAAGTTTCCACATGGAAAAGTGCTTTACTATTTTGTGTGTGTGTGTGTGTCTGTGTGTGTGAGAGCGAGAGAGAGAGAGAGAAATAAAGAGAAAAAGAGAGATTCAATGTGTGAATGAAGTATCAGAGAGTACACATATTTATGAGAGCAAATGTTTATTTTAACAGCATTTATCGTGTGTGCCTGTGTGTGTGTGTTGTGTGCGTGCGTGTGTGTGCGTGCGTGCGTGCCTGTGTGTGTGTGTCCGTCCCTCTAGCCCGCTCCACGCAGACCGTTAGCCTACGCTGCACAGAATGAGAGTGAGGAGGAGAAACAGTTCCGGAAAGTGTTCCAGCAGCTGGCTGGGGAGGTGAGTAGCAGTAGTGCATTACCCTCTCACCAAAACATCTTCAGTGAACGTAGCGTCGTGCCACTTAGCTGGGGTTATGATTTACACAGTCCAGACAGTAGTAGTGTAAGGAACACTGAGGCTAGGAATCATTAGGGATCACATGATCATTTTAGGTGGATCATTAATGGTGGTGGGTGGGGGGGATTGTTCACTTTTGTTGGATGTTGGACGGTTCTTGAGTTAGAAGTAATTTGTGCTAAGCTATCTGCTACATTGGTTTCCAGTTACACAGTTAGCATTTTATCTCAGCGTGAAAGCGTTATTTCTCAGAAACAAACACAATCCTCTGTCTGCTTTCCCTTCTGGGCCTCTAGCCATCGGGGCTTTTGCTGGAGCTTTAGTCAAATGGCAGTTGCTTTTCAAAGAGACATAGAGGCGCACATTCCACCCAGGGCACACACACGGACATATTTCGGCTCCTAGCTCGTGGCTATTAGAACAACCCATGCCTCTTGATGAGAGATGAGAGTATAGTTTTGAATAGTTTGACATAGGTGTGGTTAGTGTGGTCTGAACTACTGGGATTTTAAAATGTACTGCTTCATTTGCTCCATTTACACATCGTGTTGCTGTTAAGTTAACATTTTGTTGTTATGTCACATTTGAATTTCCCGCATCGTCACACATTCCAAATGCTACCCTTATATTTTCCTCTCACTCATATTTCATCTCTCCTATCAAGCCTCCTGTCTTCTCAATTTCAATTCAATTCAATTTCAGTGCTTTACTGGCATGCCTGTACCATAGGAGACAATTTGGCAAAGCAGTTTACAAAATAATACAGATACAATTTTTTATTGCTTTCAAGTGATCATAATGAGAAACAGATAATTAAAAAAATAATGAAACAATTACAAATGTAGATGAATAAATGTTTTTAGATTCAGGTACTGTACAAACAGGTACTGTTCAGTGTTCAGAGTAGGACCTCGCCGTCCAGTTAAACCGGCTGTCAAACGAATCCTTTGAATACTATGGAATGTCAAGTCCTTGAGGGTTAGGTTAGTTAAGACACGGGCAGGACGGTGCTGGGCTGCAGTCTGGTGGCGTCCAGTCTGAGATGGACAGGTCAATGCTACATGCTCTTCTGAATGCAGATGCTTGGTTCGGGTCTGATTGTACAATGCGTGCACATTGCATTCGAACAAGGTGTTTTTCCAGCAAGTCAGTAATAGGCGTGTGCTCTCTGTCTCTCTCTCTCTCTCTCTCTCGCTCTCTCTCTCTCTTTTTTCTTTCTCTCTCTCTCCCTCTCTCTCTCTCTCCCTCTCACTCTCTCTCTCTCTCTCTCTCTCTCCTTCACCCCCCCCCTCTCGGAGTGGCTACATTCCTACCATTGTCTAGCAGGGCGACTTCCCTGCCCTCGGATCTGTGTGTGTGTGTGTGTGTGTGTGTGTGTGTGTGTGTGTGAGAGGATTCCGTGAGTCACAGATGGGTGTATGTACTGTACTAGTGGGCTATCTGACAGTGTGTAGAAATACTGTGAGCATGAGTGATCCATTACAACCACAGCAAACCTCCACTGGGGCATGGCTCCAAAACGGGAATGACAGGACTGCCATTTAGAGACACTGTTTTCTTGTGGAGTGGATTCTAGGTGTGCAGTATATGCCCTTGGGATTAAAAATCAAATGTAGTCATTTAACATCGGATGGCTAAGGACAGTTAAGCCCCATTCTCTCTTAACTTTGGATGAATTGTTTAATTCAAATAAAATAAAATCAACTTTATTGATGGAGCAGGTTTTTATGTATTTTAAAAACTGATTAATACATGGATTGTGGACTGGAAAGATCTGAGCCAGATTTCCATCAACATGAGTCCATATTCCAAGACAATGCAGTTGGGATGATACCCCAGCCCCCTACACATGAATTGCTTCTAACTATTGGTCTGTTTGTCTGTTTGTTTGTTTGTTTGTTTTTGTTTGTGTGTGTAGGACATGGAGGTCAGTCCCACTGAGCTAATGAACATACTCAACAGGATCATTGCCAAACGTAAGATGTGTTCTGAAAATTACTATGTTTGATATATGCGTGCGTGTGTGTGTGTGTGTGTGTGTGTGTGTGTGTGTGTGTTCCTATATATCCTTCAAAGTAGTATAACATCTTCCAAGACTCACCAAACCAGCCTTTCAATATCTATTCTCTAACCATAAAATAAATAAATAATAAAAAATCTGGTTTGGGAAGTGAGTCAGTTGATGAGTGGGCTGACTCAGAGTGCAGTGAGTGAAGTGTAGGGATCAGGAAGAACCAGCCTGGTGTTTCTGTTGGCTGGCTCACAGCCTGATGTTTCTGTTGGCTGTCTCACAGCCTGGTGTTTCTGTTGGCTGTCTCATATCCTGATGTTTCTATTGGCTGGCTCACAAAGGGCTCGTGGTTTGAATGGACTGTCATTCTGTTGTCTTTGGGAGAGATACGACACTTTGGAAACATCTAATCTCTCCAAACAGGGCGGCTGCACAGTGAGGGAGATACACTGGTGTTTGATTCATGTGCTGTGGGTATATATGTGGTATTACAGAGGATATGCATACATTTTCTAGGGCAGTGCTTAAACCATAGAACTCTCTCCCTCCTCTAATTCACTATTCCAACTGTGTTTGTCTTTCAAAACCTCCTTAAAGCCTATCGTTTCACCATAGCCTGCCCTATTTAACTTTGTTCAGAATAGGGTCCCATCCCTCTAATGATATGCTGTCCTTTTGTTATACTTATAGTTAGAACTGTTGTTGCTCCCTGTTTGTTCTCCTTGTGTCGGTTTAACTGTTTGAAACTCTTTGAAAGGTGCTATATAAAAAAAATAAAACAAAAATGTATTAATATTGTTACACCAACACTTATAATAACGCTCCATTATATGTATATATATATATATATATATATATATATATATATATATATATTATAAGTGTTGTAATGGTTATCTCTGTAATGTTTCTCGTTAAGAAACTTCTTATCTCTCCCACAAGCAGGGTGGGGTACATTGTCAGAGATTGAAGTGTTCTTCTCTGTTATGTTTCACGTAATTGACTGTAATTTAATGGAGATTTAAGGGTCGTAACTTTCTCCTCTGCATGTTATGTTTCATGTAAATTACCGTAATCTAATGTTATGTAATGGAGATTTGTGTTTTAACTTTCTCCTTTGTAATGTTTCACGTAAATTACTGTAATGTAATGTAGATATGTGTTGTGTGTGTCTATTCTCTGTAATCTTTCAGGTGGGGACTTGAAGACAGATGGCTTCTCCATTGAGTCCTGCAGAAGTATGGTGGCTGTTATGGACGTATCCTTACAATACAGAATGTACACTGTCATCAATATGTGTCCTATATTGACAATACAGAATATACACTGTCATCAATATATGTCCTATATTTACAATACAGAATATACACTGTCATCAATATGTGTCCATATTTACAATACAGAATATACAATGTCATCAATATGTGTCCTAAAATGTTATAACGTAAACTATTATATGCTATTGACGTATCTTTACAATACACAATATATCCTAGTTTGTCCTCTAGCCCTAGTTTGACCTCTGGCCCTAGTTTGACCTCTGGCCTTAGTTTGACCCCTTGACTTTGAGACCTTCAGAGCGACTCCACAGGAAGGCTAGGCTTCCATGAGTTCAAATACCTGTGGAATAACATAAAGAAATGGCAGGTGAGTGCCGTCTCACTTTGGTTATGCTGTTTGTTGCAACGTCCAATGAACTATTTTTTTATTCTCTGTGGACAATAAAAGTTTAAAAATAAACTGACAAAATGACTTTTCAATGTTGCTTATCTGAAATGCTGTATGTAAACAAATAGTTTTTTTTAATCATGCCATCACTTTTGATATCTTCACGTTGTTTATGTCCACATGTTTATGTTACGTTGTTTATGTCCACATCCATATGTTACATTGTTGTCCTGGGCTACGTTTATGATTAAGCAAACATGCTAACAACTTATTATTCATTGATTGTGCTTGTTTATGAACAAAAGTCTTTTTTTTTTCTTCTTTGTGTGTCGTCACTAGGGCACCTACACACAGTTTGATTGTGACAAATCCGGAACCATCAGCTCAGCAGAGCTACCGATGGCCTTTAAGGCTGCTGGTAAGTGTGTGTGCGTTTGTGTGTGTGTTTGTGTGTTTGTCTGTTGGTGTGTTTGTGTTTCTGTGTGTGTCTGTGTGTTTCTCTATTGGTGTGTTTGTGTGTGTTTGTGTGTGTCTGTTTGTTTGTTTGTTTGTTAGTGTGTTTGTGTGTGTCTGTATGTTGGTGTGTTTATGTGTGTCTGTGTGTTTGTGTGTGTTTGTTTGTTTGTGTGTGTCTGTGTGTTTGTGTGTGTTTGTGTGTGTCTGTGTGTTTGTGTGTGTCTGTTTGTTTGTTTGTTTGTTTGTTTGTGTGTGTATGTGTGTTTGTGTGTGTCTGTCTGTTTGTTTGTGTGTTTGTGTGTTTATGTGTGTCTGTGTGTTTGTGTGTGTCAGTGTGTTTGTGTGTGTCTGTCTGTTTGTTTGTGTGTTTGTGTGTTTATGTGTGTTTGTGTTTGTGTGTGTTCACTGAACTCGTTGTTCTCTGAACCCCCTTCTCTCTATAATTAGATGCACTGTGTTGTCGTCTTGATGTACACATACATGGTAATCATTCAGAACTCCATAAGAAAGCTGCTGGTAGATCCTAAGCTCGGTGTCGTGCGCTATCAATCCCCTATGTGGAAGCATTGGTATCAATGTCTGTTGAGGGAGTAAGTGGTTCTGCTGATCTATGTATGTTATGTGACTCATTTCTTCGTCTTGTTGTTTATGTTGTATGTTCTTCTAATGGACCCTGCAGTCTGTCAATAAAGATGAAATAAAAAATAAAAATAAATAAAAAAATATTCCTGCATTTATTCACGCCCCATTCCTTTGTCCAGGTTTCAACCTGAACGACCAGCTCTTCCAGCTAATCACCCGTCGTTACTGCGACCAGGAAGGGAACATGGACTTTGATAATTACATAGGTTGCCTCACCCGTCTGGACGCCATGTGCAGTAAGTTTCTCCTTACTTCTTTTCCTTTTTTCCCTCTTTAATCTCCTCCCATTACTCTCCTCTCCCCTTGTGATACTTTCATACCTTTTCCTGCCCCCCCCCCCCCACACACACACACACACACACGCACACACACGCACACCTGCCCGTACAGATGATGATGTTAATAATAACAAAAAAGATCAAATAAAAGTAAAAAGTCTTCGATAAATGATGTGGTATATCAAAGCTGCCATGTAATTCTGTTTGCTTATGTACTGTGGTGAAAACATGACGCCATTGCGCTTGAAAAACACAGAATAACTACAAAAATTTTAATACTCAGTCACTCAGTCATTTTTGCTAGTAATAGTTTAACAAAGGCACACTGTTTTCTGGGGAGTTGGGAGATGAGTGGGGGGTGTTCCACACCACTCACTGGGCCAGGCATTGGGCAGGTCCCTCTGGGGGGAATAGGTCTTGACACCCCCAGTCATATCTTAGTGCACAATCACTTCAGTCATATCACTTTGAATGCCCTAGTTCAGCAGGATCCATAAGGTTACAGTGGGGGAAACATAGTCAATGTGTCTCGTTGTTGTTGAAGTAGAGTGAACTTTATTCCAGCATGCTTGTAGATTGGACTGGCCTTGTTTCTGAATTTGGTTATCCACCTTTCAGCAGTTGTGAGGAAGACATATTCAGCGTGTGTGAGGAGCTGGTTCTCATTCAGCAGGGATTCTGACCATGATATGGTTGTGCTTTAGACCTACGTTGGCTTATTTTACTATCAGTACCTTTTAATGAGATCATTATTGAAGTTGGCACCAAAAGAAAATGGTTGTGAATCAGGCATTCAAAGGTTTACCAATCTGCTGATATCCTGGCCTTTCAGTGCAGTGCAGTGCAGTGCAGTGCAGTGCAGTGCAGTGCAGTGCAGTGCAGCGCAGCGCAGCGCAGGACAGTGCAGTGCAGTACAGGACAGTCCAGTGCAGTACAGGACAGGACAGTGCAGTGCAGTGCAGTACAGTGCAGTGCAGTACAGGACAGTGCAGTACAGGACAGTGCAGTGCAGTACAGGACAGGGCAGTACAGTGCAGGACAGTACAGTCCAGTGTAGTGCAGTCCAGTCCAGTCCAGTCCAGTCCAGTCCAGTCCAGTCCAGTGCAGCGCAGCGCAGCGCAGCGCAATGCAGGACAGTACAGTGCAGGACAGGGCAGTGCAGTGCAGTGCAGCGCAGTGTAGTACAGCACAGTGTAGTACAGTGCAGTACAGTGCAGTACAGGACAGCGCAGCACAGTACAGTGCAACTCTAAACCGGATAAAGCTATGTTTGGTTGGGTCCAGCCAAATAAATAGTATGTACAGTACAGTTTACAAAAGTACAGTTTACATGCAAATAAACAATCCTCAATTACCTTTTATCAGTGTCCCTTTTGAGTGTCAGTCGGAGCCGACTGAATCCAAAACGAAAGTTGTTTATGAAGCTACCGTTGACAGAACAGAAGTTAACAAGGAGTCGGCCATCTTTGCTAAGGCCACCATTTCACTTTGCCATGGAATTGTGTTCTCTCTACAATATGGTTATAATTCTATGGGTTCAACTACAGGCTTGCATTTAGTTTACCCTTAACCAGCTCAGGTTAAACACTTTTGCATCCCATCATACAGTCTATAACAATTGTCTCTGTCGATTTCTGTCATGTGTTGCTCAGGAGCGTTTAAAACATTGGACAAGGACAACAGCGGAAACATCAAACTGGACATAAAGGAGGTGAATTTTTTTTGACATTTTTTAAAAGTTGACTTATTAATAGCTTGGCTGTAAGCATATACTTAAAACAGAAACAGAGAATTATTTCCAGGAACATGCACACAGAGAAATGTCTTAACACTTAGTGTTGCTTGTGTGAACTTAAAAACAAATCTGACTGTTTTGAGAACCTGCATAATATGACTAGTAGTCATACATTTAAATGGTTAATTAAGCTATACATTTAAATTATTAATTAAGTTATACATTTGAATTGTTAATTAAGTTATACCTTTATATTGTTAATTAGTTCTGAGCTTTAAAAGTATGTTAAACTTCACCTACCGTGCAAATAATATGCAAACAATCCCATGTCTCCTCTGCTTCATTTCACAGTGGCTTGAGTTGACCATGTACTCATGATGCGACAAGAGATCAAATCAAATCAACAAGAGATGCACCCTTTATAGTCTTCTCTATAATCTCTCTCCCTCTCTCATTCTCTTATCATGTTTTTCCCGCCGGGAGAACAATGTATAGTATGTCCATTCCGTGTTTTTGTTTTGTGTTTACATCTATGGAATTGTTCCTTAAATCTTTAATTTTTATTTTTTAAAGACTTTAAAGGTAACCCAGTGCAATAGGTAAACATAGACTGTGGAGTCAAATTAACTAAGTGGCTTGTACTGTTATGCCTTATTTTGAAACCAAAGACATCTCACAGGAAAACATTCTGACAAATGCAAGTGAAACTGACAAGTTCCAAGTAGGGCAGGATTTATTTTACTTTCTCTGTACTGTCATACATTAGTTTCTGTTAAATGTGTGTTCTAAAGAGACTAAAAAGTACTGGTCAAGGCTAGTTACATTTCCATCCTTGATTATCATAAATGTCGGAAACAAACAGAAAACAGGCCAACATTTGTGGCCACCAGATGGCGTCAATGACAAATGTTTTGTTATCTATTAACTTGCCAAAACCACCTTTATTTTTCTTTTCGCTTTTTTTTGGTTTTGTAACTGTACCTACAGTAAGCTCTCAATAAAATGGAAAGAATTACTTTAAATTGTCTATATTTTTTAAGCTTCGGGTTTTTGGCATAATTTAGGCGATTGTTATTCTACTGCAAAATGTGGTATAGACTTATCTTATCATACTATAAAACTTTTACAAATCCAATTACCCAAAATAATATTGTTTTGAGTACATTTAAGATTTCTCATGTTAGTTGGTTGAAGTTTATTTTAGCCATTCAAGTTTCTCATACATTTTATGACGAATACAAATAAGATAAGAGGACCAAGCATGCACGCACTCATTAGTACTCGAACGTGACGTGTGCTGGTACCCTGTGCGTTTCCACAGCAACGAAAGAGACTTGTGTGAGTGACTTGGATCTTCGCCAATAGACTGATAGAAATGTTTGCAAAGGCGTGTCCAAGAATGCCCAGACACCAATGTCTGGAGGGGCTATAATTGTGGCGTAACGTTTGATTTCTACCTGGGGCAGGGGCGGCAAGAACGCGGACATCAACATGCAGCAGCAATAGTGAGGAGAGAAAAAAGGGGTGAGTCGGTCGGTGAAATAACAGGTGGCGGATGTGGACTTATTCCAAGTGTATTATTGTGGAGAAGAGTCATAAGAAAACTATACAGAAACTGAAAACACAAAGGTAAGAAGACAAAGTAACATTTTTAGAAGGGGAACATTAATAACAGAAATATATAGCCTATACTCGGTTTACTGATTAGCCAGTTTGTTGGAGAGTTTGCTGGGCGTAGGCTCTAGGCTATTTTTAAAAGGAGAGCCTATAAAATTACAATAAGTTTAAATAGTAAAGTTCAGAAATCTTATTTATTGACGCTGAATTTTAAATGTCTGGCACATTCATTATGTAAAACCAAAGTGAGAGTGCAAGAAGAGTGATGACGCAAACATGATTGTTTTGTAATTGTCGAGGATGCTGAGTCAAATCGCCCTATTACACGGTGGGACATTGATCTGATACGTATTTGAAATTACAGGTTAAGCCCATCAAACCCTTCAGCTTCTCAGTTCCAAAACAAAAACACAAAAAGATATGTATATTAACATATGTATATAAACATGTATATTTAATATTTCTAAACGCAAGTCAACTCACAACAGTAGGCCTACCAAAAGTTTGGCCTACATTGTTTTTTCCGTGATCTGAACAAATTTGTTCTGTTTTATCCGAAAAATCTGAAAACCTCATTCTCTATATCATGGCCTATGATTAAAACCAAATAATGTGATGCCTGATATGCAAAAGTCAGTTGCAGACATTATTGCTCAGTCGATTATAAAATAAATAAATAAGTAAAACCATTGACTCCGAGTAATGCTTTGAACTGCAACGGCATATGTTACCTGTTTTGACACCATCTTATAACAAAACAGAATTCCAATATAATGATTAAGTTGTCAGAATATTTAAGTTTCTATAGTATTTTGACAATTACGGGCCCATCATTTTGTTTTGAAATCCTATGTTAGATTTAAAAGAAGATGTTTTCACAACCCACCGTTTCTTTAAAATAGTTTGTTAATGATTGTTAAGTCTGTCAGCGTTAAACCCTTTAAACGTATTTGAGAACGGAGACGATGTGGTGCTCTCTAGTTCCATTCAGGTTAGTAGTGGGGGGGGGGGGGGGGGGGGTTAAAAATAAAAAGGGAAATTGACCGTAAACAAAAAAAAAAAATT
>JAVQIZ010010422.1:0-54422 GCA_036023535.2 Galaxias brevipinnis | reverse complement strand
AGCTGTTTATTGTAACGTGTTAGTCTTAATGTGCTGCCATGTAGTCGAAGCAACACTCTGGCCAGGAGTAGCAGCTGAAAGCTGGCCGCTACTGTACGGACACGGCTTCACTGCACTTTCTCCTTCTTTCCTAACGCTGTGACACTCTCTGGTTCTCACCCTATCAACACCCCACCTCCCCCGACCGCATCCCCCAGAGAGCCCTATTCCCTCCCGTCGTTCCCTCCTTCCCTCTCTCTCTCTCTGTCTCTCTCTCTCTCTCTCTCTCTCTCTCTCTCTCTCTCTCTCTCTCTCGCTTTCTCTCCCTCTCGCCCCCTCCAGCCTCCTGGCCCAGGGCTGGTGCTGAAAGACAGAATGGTGGGAGGCAGAGCGGGGCTCCTCCTCCATATCAGCGCTGTTTGCCTTTGCATTTGGCCGGGCGGAGGGCGACCCCAGGACCCGGGTCATAGCCAGACGCTTAGCCACATCTCGTTTGGTTGCACATCTCTGTCAGTACTCTCCATGTCTTCACATGAACCAGAAAAGGTGCTATCTGATGTGGTGGCCCCTCCTAGTACCAGGCCCTGACCCAGTCCCCGGCAGCCTCAGGCTGGACCAGCAACATGTGCCAGATGGAGAGAGACTCTCGATATCGTTTAGCAACATCTCGACACAACCTCAATACCTGCCAACCCAGATACCTGCTATCAGAAAGCCTCCGGTTGAGATCTTGTTTTCTTTACTTGTTTTCTTCCAATGTTATCCCTCACTTTCTTTTGAGTTAACTGTCTAACTCTCTCTCTCTCTCTCTCTCTCTCTCTCTGTACATCGAAGCCATGTGTTGTCCGAGCCTGCTGTCAATGGGATAAAGGAAGAGCTCCCAGTGTCTTAATGATGGGCCCTTAGCTGCTTCAGTTTGGCTCAGGCCGCCCTTTTCTGAAGCGTGTGTGTGTGTGTGTGTGTGTGTGTGTGTGTGTGCGTGCGTGCGTGCGTGCGTGCGTGTGTGCGTGCGTGCGTGTGTGTGTGACTGCACGGATGAGATGGATATGTTTCTCCCAAAACCCTCCTTTCTGAAGCACCCATCCATCTTTGGCGAGCAGTGTTTCAGTAGATCTTAATAAAGTAATCCCCTCTCTCGTTTTTCTCCCCAGAGGAATGCTCTTGTTCTTGCGCTCCTCTCCTTTGTCACGCAGGGCACCGGGGCTATGATTTGTTTGGGTTTCAGATTTAAGGTTGACTTAGGCCGTGACTCATCATTACTCTAGGTTGACTTGTTTTAATACGCTCCTCTGCCCTGTCTGCAACACAATAACAGTTATACTGAGGGTTGGAGTGCACCCTGACCGCAGTGTACAGTTTGAAGTCTGTTTTAGATATGGGCTCAATGTATTCAGCCGCGTCTGCCTACCACTGTCTATTTGTGCCGATGAATATGCATGACGCCGGCAGAGATGTGTGGAGTGCAATGTTTAGTGCATTTAAGTAATGTGCATTTCATAACATACCGGTCAGTCTATGTAAATGTAGTTTGCTGTGTCCATATCTACTCCTCTAGCTACACGTTCGCCAAAGATATACACTCATAATCCAAATAAGCCAGCAATGAAGCAGCCCCAAGAGCCATCAATCATTTGGACTTTCCGTTCATTAGACAATTCATTCGTTCTCCCTCACACGTATCGGCCGGGCTTTCAACCGCTGACCATGATAACTGAACCCAGTGGGTCAAAGGTTCCAGCCCATCCCTTTGAAAAGCTGACCCATTCTTCAAACTGTTTAAAGAGCCTGTTGCATCACCAGCCCCCTCGCCCACACAGACATGTTTGGCTGAACCAGGGAGGGGGTGGAGGGATGGATGTGTGTGGGGGCTGGTCCGGGGCAGCCTGATGCATCATGTGTTTAAGCAGCTGGGAGTAGAGAGGGAGAGGCAGAGGGAGCAATAGAGGGAGAGGGAGCAGTAGATGGAGAAGGAGCAGTAGAGGGAAAGGGAGAGGGAGCGTAGGTTGTGGGGGTTGCAGGGGGTTAATAGCCAGCCCTGGCTGCTGGACCGGCTGGGCAGCCATGGCGGCCTTCAGTTTGGCTCTCAGGGAGGATTGTGGACTGTGTAGGGGCAGGTAGTGGACAAAGGTCACATCAGTCACATCAAAGTGAGCCGCCTGGCTGGGTCAGTGTGTTTGGACTACGGGGCAGTGTGATGGTTGGGGGGGGGGGCTGGTTTGTGTGTGTCTGGTGTGTAAGTGTGTATAAAACAGTTGTGTGTGTCTCACACCATTGCACTGTCGACTGTAACAAGAGAGGGATGTAAGCAAGGTGGGGGACGAAAAGAGGCTGGGCTGCGAGATAGCGGGAGAACAATTAGGAAAAAGAGAGCAGGGGACGAGCGAGGGATGCTTTGAAAAGGTCATGGAAAGGGAGGCAAGGAGATGAGCGGTGCAACGTCTGTCATCTTCCCTCCTTCTTTGAACATTAAGAACTCATCTTGGACTGTGAAGTCAAGATATTCTGTTGCTCTGTGGATTGTCAGAGGTAAATTCTCTTTGTTTTTATCAGTCTTTTCACTGATCTGCTGGAACATGGATTGTACTAATCAATGAGTACAAAGCAAGGTAAGTTACATTCCTGCGGGAAGATAAAGAAGTCTAGACTGTTTTCATCACAGAAATGTCTAGTTCTCAACGTTTTGCCCTGGAAATGTTTGACCTCTGCAGATCAGATATTACCCTCTTCTTTTAGGTGCTACTTAAAGACACAGTGGTAGCTTCAATCAAAGATAAAATGTTGCTTCCTCACATAAGGTTAAGCCCTCTGAGAAAATCATTCAAAAAATATTAAGATGATAAATGTGGCACCACTCCCTGCAAGGAATTCTCTCCTAGCCATGTTGCAACACAAAGCCTGGCCAGAAAGCCTACACATTCTTTTAAGTTAATAATATCCATAATAAGCAACTTTTAATATCTGAATTTTGCGCTTCTCGGTGCCACGCGAGAGCATAAATCAAAGGTTTGTCACTGACCAGCATTTCTTCCAAGGCCTACCTCAGATTCCAAGGCACCTCTCAAAGTAAAACAAACAAGTGTGCAGTACGGTCAGTCCAACCATCAAATGTGCTCATAATAATAGATGGACTATGCACCAGTTTAAGTGTTATGTAAGGTAACAAGCACTATCAATGGCACCAGATTTCGAGGGATGGTTCCATCCAGGCTTCACATACACCCGCATGCAAAGGGGGTAGATTTACAGGGGCCAGAAGCCCTCTAAGAGCAGACTGCAGACATATAATCCATGGGATTATCTGCCCAGTAAAGAAACGCTGGAGACAATCAATACAATTGAATTAAATTGGCTACTGCAGATGAAATGGGTGTAATTGAAATAGCTTCCCATACCGTGTCGTAAGGATGTTAGTTGTGTTGTTGGATTATTATTATATCATTTCTGTGAGTTTTTCCAACCAAAAGTGTATGAAAAGTTTAAGAAACTTTTTGTTTGATGTTCACTATGTCTTGAGCCCTTTCTTTGGTCTCTAGCTGTCGAACTCCCATTTTTTTTAGCAAATACCCAACCCACTTCATATGAATCAAATCTGAAAATAGATCTGAATAAACACAATGCTCTATTTATTGCAAGTATTCTGTAGTCTATGTACATGTGTGTTTATTTACAAACAAGTCATTCACGTCTCAAAAATCTTTTTTGTACCTTTGAAATCTGTAATATGTCAATAAAAGTTTGTTTTTTAAATGTAGAAAAAATATCACTAAGCAGTTAAACATGAAACAGTAAGGACCAACTAACACATTTCATTGTGATTACAACATAGGCAAGTTGATTTACAATACAGGTAAAAATAATAAATACTATCAACACATAATGTTCTATCAGCTACAATAAATTTCAAAATGAGTACTTGTCCATATATAAAACTGACCTCTGACATACACTGTGATTTCCGATACTTGCAAAGACTGCAGACTTTTTTTCCTACATTAAAACCTCTATATTCTCTGTACTGGAGCTTTTTAGTTATAATCTTTACCCTCACCCATTTACAGTACATTCTGCCCACTGAATGTCCTCTAATGTCTCACTGTACAAACCTTGGTTATTCATTCAGATTCAGTTGGGCTGTTAAAGAAAAGTGCCAATCTTCTGATTTATTATGAAAAGGAAATAAAAGTGTTACGCTTATTTATCTCTCAGAGTAAAAATGATAACTGTATGTACTAAATATTTGTTTTTTAAAACCTTTACTGGCAAATAATCCAACATATTCTACCGCTGAACCATTGTGACATTATGTTTATTTCAAAAAAATAAAAATAGAATACATGTCTATTCTGCTTTGAGATGTTTCCATTCATTTTCCACACATGAGTGATAGAAGACAGTCAACCCAAATACTACATAGTCATACAACAATCTAAGTATTAACTTGCTGCTTATGCCAGATCTCAGAAATAATACCAGAACATCAGATATGTTACTAGAATAACAATTACTAGTACAGTCTACATTGACATGGATCTACATGATGCAACTGTGCTCCAATAGCCATCAGGCATTTCAAAGAAATAAAGTAAACTCCACTTAATACCATTTTAAATCTATTTTCAATGCTGGGAAGCCTTGTGCTAAATGCTGGCGATGCAGTTGGGATTTAAGTTAGTGACAAATGCCCATTCCGTGACCCATCCTGTACTGTATTAGATTTGTTTCCCTAAAAGGCAAGTGGTTAACTAAAAGTCCCAACACATAAAAAAAAACAATCCAGCTTAATTTCATAATGTCACTGAAGATAAAATTGTCTTTTACCAACACAAGACCTAAGACATGTACAAGTCTACAAAAAAAGCTTTCTATCTGCAAAAGAAAAATATGAAAACATACTTTGAACATCAAAATGAAAAACACTATCAAAAAACAGGATAGCTTGAAAATTGGGTTTTCTTCGTGAAGAGCTTTCTTAATATTTATGCCCCTCATGCTTAAGTAAAGGCATTTTGATTGTTTCCCTGTTTATAGTCCTCAAGCAATCTCTGTGTTTCTTTTCGTCCACTATTCTTTGTTCTCCAACCACGTTTGTCACACAGTTCCAAATCACTGAAAATATGCTTTTGTCAACTGAGCAGTGGAATCCAACTCTCGGGCGATAATATCTCGATTACTAATCTCACGAGGATGCTCTGAAGAATGTAGCTTTTCAAAAATATAAATATACTGTTGATTTGTCTAAAAACCGTAACTTCTAGGTCTTTCACTCTACCTGTTCCTCAGTCCTCTTTAATAACCTATTGATCTCAATCTGTTGCTTGTGGAGGGGAACACTTTTAGCTACTCTCGTTCCACTCCGGCATGATGCTGACGCTGTGCACCGCATGGTACTGGTGCGGGGACAACGTGCGCGGGATGCCGTGCGAGTACAGGTACTCGTTGCCCTGGAGACCAGCAGCGGTGGGCGATTGTATGCCAGCGCCGGGGCTGCACTGGCGGCCCAGAGTCTGATGGGCCATGGAGCCCTGGTACATGGCAGCGTGATGTGCGTCGCCCAGCTGCGGGGAGGCGTGCCCCGCCACTCCGCCCAGTCTGGACACCAGGGGCCCCGAGGCAAAGTGGGCAGAGAAGTGCTGGTAGGGCAGCCGCTCCATAGGCTGCATGGTGGTGACGGAGCAGCTGCCATAGGGCGACACGCCGGTCCAGGTGTTGCAGCTGATGTCCTCCAGGCTGGGGACAGGCTCGGTGCCCTGCGAGGCGCTGGCATACATGCAGGCCTGCCGCTGGCTGGCCTCACTCCGGTAGGGCCCAGCGGCCAGCCCCAGGCCCTGAGAGTAGGCCACAGGACGGTAGTAATGGTCGTCCTCACTGGACGAGCTCTCCAGGTAGGCCTTTTTGTACGGGTGCTCGCCAGAGTGACAATCATCCTCCACTGCTGGTAGAACAGAAACAGAAGAAATAAGAACAATTGAACCAATTGAAATATTTACTCAAGTTAATTCAACTTTAATGAAACAAAAATCACATGAATAAACCTCTGTAGCCTTTCGCAATGCCTCTTCAAACAAATGATTTTCCTGCCAATACCTTTTCTCTTGATGCAGTGGTAGTCCTGGCTGTGCTCGTGGGGAAGTGGGTAGGAGCCAGACTGGGGCAGCAGGTCCTGCGAGGTGCTGGTGACTCCGTTCTCACACTGGGAGTACTGGGAGCCCAGGCCGCCGGGTGTGGCCATGCCCTGAACCTCCCCGCTGAAGGGGCTCTGGCTCGTGCCCACCCTCTGACGCACCGTGCTGCGCGGGACCACCGGGTACTCCTTAGTGCTGTGCGGAGAGACAGTGTAACACACACACACACACACACACACACGCACACACAAAATATACAAAAACACAACTATGAGTCAGTGTGGTGTAATCAGCACCAAATAAAGGTACTGTTTACTCTACCAATAATAGACCCCCAACTCCAATAAGAACTATTAACACTTCCTAACACTTCTTAACTACTGTTTCCTCATTAAACCCAAGTAAAGGTTAATAATAATGAAGCATCATCACATTGCTTATAAGACCTTGGTTATACAAAAAAATAAGTCCATTGTATTGTGTTTGCAATGGATGCGTGTTAGCTAATGCCCCAATACGCTCTTTACGGAAGCACATTATCTTCGGATGACTGAAAAAGTGAAATCCAGTTATTTTTATCTTGCAGTCTGACACTCGTAATGGTTCTCAATGACAACAAACCATATCCACCATCAATGAGCAACATCCACTTAGAATACCCTGAGAGAGGCAATCTTCTGGGAGATCACTTTCCAGTGGAAACGCTATGATGTATTTCACTTCCATTAATCTATAGGATCCAGGCAATGAATCGCTTGGGATAACTTCTGTTTCTTTGATTTCTTGGGGGACTATTTCTTTTGAACCAGTGAGTGACCTGGGTTTACAATAAGCCTTCTCTGTCTTCAGACGTCTAACCAAGAGCAGACAAGCTTGAGCTTACTGTACTTGGCTGGATAAGACAGTATGTAGGAATGATGGTGTGGTTGTGGCCTCTGGCCATCTCAATTCATCTGTGAATTTCTCTTTTTTTTATTTGTGAAATCTAGTGGACTTGCAATGCTGTTGTCTTGTGGTACACACCTACTTAATCTGCCTACATCTTATGTAATAGTAAAAAGAATTGTTGAAATATTGTTTGTAGCAATAAACTTTTTAAAAGTATTCTACTATGTTATGCTTATAAATGGCCATTTCCATATATTCCCAGCAACAGTGGAAAGGTTGTTAATATAGTCTAAAAGCTTCTCTCAGAGCGAATAATTATTTAGTGTTTAATTATCTGCCTCCAAATAAAAAGCAAGGGGAAAATATACTGCATTTGGGCAATCCACTTTACTTTTCCAATTGTAGGATGTCTGTTTGAATGCACACAACGCCTTTGTTGGCGAGAGAGAGAGAAAGTGAAAGGGAGGGAGAGAAAGGGAGAGAGATGGAGGGAAGGGAGAGGGAGAGAGAAAATTAAAGAGCAAGAGGTGAGGGGGGGGGTCTAAAACCAGATTTCCCCTTTGAATATGTGTTTTCCATAGTGATGTGTGGATGTATGCTATCGTCCTCATCTGGAATAAATAAGGGAGTAAGAAAGAGAGAGAGAGAGAGAGAGAGAGAGAGAGAGAGAAAGAGAGAGAGAGAGAGAGAGAGAGAGAGAGAGAGCACCATATGGTAATGTATACTTCTGCTAATGCTGAAACTGGCAATATCATCAACAGCACACACATGCGCACACACACACCACTAGTAGGAATATCCTCGTAAGGAGAGAGAGAGAGTTACGCAGAAAGGAGATGTCACACACTCGTGGTTCAGAGGCCCTGACAGATGGGCCATAAAAAGTATTCAACATGGAGACTGGCGCAAGCTCAAGAGCTACACTTACATCAGAGCACAGGACTGTGTGTGTGTTTATATGTGTGTGGTGGGAGCGAGAGAGAGAGAGAGAGAGAGAGAGAGAGAGTGTGCTTAGAGCATGGATGGGGGCTGTTTAACTGAAAATAGCGTTCATATCTGGTTTGCATTGAAGTGATTGAGGGATTAGGATGGTGGCCTGTCATGTGTGACCATGTGACCAGAATGTTGTAATTGGCTTCTCATTGTGGTCATTTAATCACTTCTCTGGCTTCAATTTAACCATCTTTAAGAAATGTCATACATTTACCAGTTTACTAGTATATATAGAGACATGCATACACACTTAGATATATATTGCTTTTTGCATATTTTAAACATGGATTAAGCGTGGTTATCATGCAAGTAGCTGAGCAGTTACAAGAGTGCTACATACCTTTGCATTCTAGACATCCGGTGTAATTCCATATCATCACTCCCACGGAAGCCCTTGGCAAAGGGGTTGTTCTCAATCTTCAGCTGAGTTATCTGCATTAACAGCAAATGCATTGGATATTAATGATATTATGTGCAGGTATGGTATTTTTGGTATGTTGGCTGTGCTTTTTGGGTTTCTGGAATTTAGGTGGCTATAAAGATACAATTCTTCTAACTCCAAAATAAATTGTGCCTCTAAGCAGACAGCAGTATGTTTGTAATTCTTCACTTCACTGGAAACAGGAAAAACATATCAGCCATAATAATATGTATATTTTTAATCAATCTTCCTTGAAGACCACAATGAAGCAAAACGGAATATGTGACTTAGTTTCTTGCGTCATCTTTAATGTCTTTAATATAAATGTGTGTGTTTAATTAATAACAACATATATCAAACTACACAAAAAACTAACCAATAGTACGTCGTTATCTATGTTCCATGGGTTTAAATCATTTGGGCTACTTTGGGGAAAATAGGATGACAAACTTTCAATAAAGATACCCTTTCAATGATGGCAAGTTTGCAGGAAGAGAAATGTGCAGAGCCATACAACTTTCAAAACTGACAAAAAAAACAAACTCTTTGGAGCTTTTAAATCTATAGCTCCTTTATAGATTTACTATTAGAATAAATCAATTACTGATTGAAAAATGTTGAGGCAATTTTTGTCACAAAACTTCACAGAAGCATCAGCTTATTAAGCTAATATCTGTGGTTTGCTTTGAAAAACCCTTATTAAAATAAATCAGTAATTTAATAAAATACAAAGTTACCTCTACAGCTTTCCCAAAATAGTAAGGTTAATAGAAAATTGGGATTTCCTTCTCGTGAAAATTGTGGTTTCTGGCAGGTAATTAATTGGCAGCCTTGGTGTTGCTTCCCACCCCCTGACAAGACTAGAGTTTTGTCCCTGCGTTGGCTCACACTTCACAAAAACCTTGTTAAATATCACTTGTTGAGGAAAACACTTTCTTAGAGTCTCGTTAAGGCATGATTCATTTGGCAGTTGTTTTTTTCTAAAATCTCTATATCTAAGAAAAATCTCAACGCAAAACTGAAACCTAAATGCGAAATAGCCTTAGAGGGCCTGTCAGTCGAAGCATGTAGGGTATGTCACGATATAGGCCTATTCCAAACTAATTAAGTGATGATACAGTTAAAGAAATACGACGCAAACTCGTTCAATTTGAGCAAGAAAACTGCCTTTATAAAATTTCCTTTAACTGCCTTAAAAAAATATATAAACCAATCTTCAAATCTCTAATAGTTCAAACAAAAAACACAAACTCAGGATATCAGTCTGTATCGCAGTAGCCCTTCCAGATACTGTAAATATGGTTCTCAGAAAATATTAGGCCGCCCTTTTACTGACATCTTGCATCAAAAAGTTAATTTCAGAAAATACAAAAGCGCTTTAGCCTATAACGAATGGTAAACATGTAAATAATATACAACGTGCATTTCTCATAGAGTGGCAAATCTCAAAAGATTGAAAACAAGTTGAAACTTTTGTATAATACTTTTTACTTTGGAAAACGTTTAGCCTAAAACTTTAGGTCAGTTAGCACATATTTTTCTTTGATAAGCTCAAATGTATGGTCAACAGAGTTATTTGCGTGCTTTCCTCTACTGACATTGCGTGGTATAGGCAATCAGTTAGCCAATCAGACATGTAGTCACGCGGTAGGCGCTAGTAAAATGCAAGGAAATCAGAAATGAATGTTTTCTGGAAGTCTGGCTTGCCCTCGTAATAATAATTAGAGCACAGTTGCAAAGTCAGCCTCCCAATGAAACTGCTTCCAAATAACGAATGGGTTCTTCAGTCATTTAGATTTCCTGTTCAGAGAGTTGAATTCAGATTGGCCCCGAACACATTTTGGGCGCGTAAGAGCCTTTGCCCCGTCTGTCTCATACCCCTTCTTCACACTAAAAACATTAACTCTGACTGGTTAAAAAAGTAAAATTATTTTTCTTTTCTTTTGCTTTATCTTACTCTCCATAAACAGGTTTTATTAAATCAAACGTGTTCTTATTAAGTTTATCATGAAAGTTCAAAGCGTATTAAAGCTAACATAGTTTAATAACAATAAAACTATTACACTTATTAAACCAATCAATTAAAAAACACCATGAAATTTAAAGCCTAAAGGCCACATATATAAACAAAAATCTAGATAATTTAAAAAAGGCATTTGAAACAATAACGCTCTAAAAGTTGGAGTTAACAAAATGTTTCTTTACAAAAATGTATTCTACAGAAAGTTTGTGAAATACCTACCAAAATAAGGCCTTAGTCTAGAAAGTAAACTTGCATTGCTATTTCACTTTTTCATTTCCTTAATTAATTTCTTTGACTAAAACAAGTAGTTTTTTGATGACCCACAGTAATAATATATTTAAATGACTATTCCAATGAATATACTCCCTTTTTATGTTTAATATTGTAAGCTGGCTTTAGAAACTAAATGCATCATCCCATAAAATAGGTGCATGTAGCTTGTATTCGCTAAAATATGTGTAACGCCTGTGGCTATATTTTAATACAAACAAAACTACACTAAAAATACTGTTGAGACAACCCAAATGCTAGGCTAGACCTGCTACATTGGTCAGCGTTCTAACTGTGGGTTGCTTGCGGCAACACAGCGTGCTGGGTTACGATGACCCAAATTGCTAGGTTAATCAAGTCACCTGGTACACCTGCCTACTCCCCACGCTTCGGGGCCGAGAAGATGCCCATATGGGCTACTTTCAATTCGTAAGTTGCCCACCACCATCAACGTGTTGGGTCATTTTGCTTTCAAAAGAATTTGTTGTGCTCAGGTACCTTGTATTTCATACCTATTATGTTAGGTTAAAGAAAGACAATTGATCTGAGCTCTCTCGGGCGCGCTACAATTTGACCGTTTTAGCATAGGCCTACTCCAATGAAATCTTAACGTTAACCTAATAGTTTGCTATATGCTTAGCAAGTAGCTTGTTTACGAGTTCAAGAAAATGAATTACATGTTTTATTCAGGGATACACAGACAGCTCTGTGAAATAAAATGTCCTTGACTTGAACATGGCGAGCTGCTCTCCAAGTTTGAGCGTAAGTCTAACATTACCAGCCAACACATTCTTTCAAAACAGGTTGAAAGAGTTGATTTATTGTTTCTTCTCAGTTATTAAGCATATCTAGTGTATGAAAAAGTCAACAGTTAACAACAAACAGCATTAATAAAACATCATGCAGTATAAAATATATTTACAAGGATACACATACCTTATGGTTCTGGTAAGACGTAACCGCAATAAAGGCAGTCTCGGGGAAGACGTGGGTGCAAAAGGCCGTGTTTTTGGAACCAAAGCCGTTGTTTTCATCTGCTTTAACAATGTGGATCCTGGGTTGATATTTATGCATCGAGTTGAGGATAATCTAAAGAGAGAAAAAAAAGGTAGGCCATCAGAATGTTTGTAAGAATTAATTAATTAACAGGACAGAACATTAGTCTGAAAATAATAATTTTATAAGCAGAAATACGTTTTTTGATGTTAATGTACTTTATTTCATAATATAGAGCAGTTCAATATGGCTATTTAACCACATCAGCACTGCAGGACAAAAGTTACTCACTTACACAATACTAGTAACATCAAATGATGACTATAAATTTATCAAAGCAGAGGAGCCCCTCATTTTTGCCAGCATCTTGTGTTCCCCTGCTCTCCCCTTTGACCCTGCTACCTAGTTTGTGCAAAGTGGGGGCTACATCACTGGCCAGTCTGGCAACATCCAAACACGATCCACCCAGTTGAACTTGAGCCCCTAACCCATCTCATGATGCCCTCTCATCTGCAGGCCTCAAGTCTAATTGTTTTTGACAAATCGGGGAATCATGGGCAGTGGCCGTCAGCAATATATTGGTTTTATTTTATTTCATTAAACCACTTACATTTAGAACAGATGTTTTTTTTGTCCCTCCTTTCTACTCACTGCCTACTCCAACAAGAACAACCGACCCCCAGGCACCTTGATCTGTTATTTCTTAGGTTGTTTTGGTACCTGCCTTTCATTGAAAGCATTCTGTAGTGAAGGAGAGCGAGAGAGAGCAAGAGAGGGAGAGAGGGAGAGGGAGGAAGAGAGAGGGAGAGAGAGAGACTAGTGGGGGTATCTTGTGTTCAACAAAAGCATGACCCCTTGTCTATTCTCAGTACTCAGTGAGCGACATAGATTGAGTCTAAAAAAGTAAACTTTTGTCAATCCAGTTTAACTCAAACCTGCATTGCTTTTTTGTAAAATTTGCTTTTCTTACATGATAAAAGATCTTTTCCATCACTAAATAACTTTTATAAAACCTGAAGTTTTTCGTAGTTCTGAAAAAAACAGACTCTCTCAAACATAATTCCTTATGAACTATTAATCATCCTTGAGACCCCTCCTGATCACATCCATTTACACTTTGTGATAACATTATGTTGATGATGCTTCTCTATTCTTACTGCACATATTTTGTACATCATTATGAAGAATACATGTGTGTTGTTCAATGGGCAGTGTGCAATTGTTTGGTTGATGACAGTCGGTGCATGCACCGTAGGTATTGTGTGTATGCGTGTGGGTGGCAGCATATGTATGTACTGTGTGTATGCACTATGTTAGTGTATTTTAACAGCATACTGTACTGTATGTGTCCAAGACAAATGTTCTTCGAAACAATAAAGTATCTAATCTAATCTTTACACTACCTGCACAAAGATAGATGAAGAGAAACCTAGGTTAGATTCACTGCAGGCAGTATTCCAAAATGCACTGTGCAATATATAGTAAGTCTATAATCCACTAAAACAAGATCGAACGGCCATGTGGTTCCCAAAAGCCCTGTGTAGACGTTGTGACCAGGACAAAATAGGGTGAGAGTTGGTGATAGTGGTACTGATGGGTTGGGTGGAAGACCACCCACCGGAGCCCCAGCACACGCCACATCTCCCTGCCCCCTTAGCCACTAACCGGGCTGGGTCCCTGCATCTCCACTCTCCCCTGTCTCTGGTTGATGGTATTTAATGATAGTGAGGGATCACCCGGGGTCTTAAGCTGCTGCCCCCTCTCTTTCAAGTCCTCTCCACATCAGAGGGTCCCCCTCCACAACCCCCAGCCTTTGGATGAACAGCCTTTGTACAACATCATCTATTGCTCATCTCACACTGCCATTCAAATATAAACAGTGGGACATATCCATACTCCAACCTCTTGACCCAAGCATGTGTGGGAAAGACGGAATGGACTGAGTTGCTAGTTTGGTGTGTGTGTGTGTGTGTGTGTGTGTGTGTGTGTGTGTGTGTGTACACAAATGTATGCAGTCTGGGTGGAAGTATGGGAGCTAAATAACATGTAGAAATGTTTGAGGAACATTAAAGCAAGTGTTCCTGGGTAAGAAACTTGCAACACAATTTTTTTTTTTTTTTTTTTTTTAAACCTAGTTTCTAGTATATAAGATTGGCATTGGAAGTGTAAGAAAAAACATGCTGTAAAAACAGCAAAATGTCTTTGAAAACCAGGATTTAATGTATAATATCAAAAGTTGATTCACTTTTTTCAAATTGTTAGCTGTACTTATTTTGACCATAAACCTTCAGAAACCTATAGTTATATATGGGAGTATTAGTTTTCTAACCCTGCAAGCTCCCTCACAAGAGCCCTGGGCACATGGTGGGAAGTCTAGCCCTGGCTGCTGATGTGTGTCTACTGACCAGACATCATATCCCCAAGTCCATCGGTCCTAACCTACATCACAGACATGTTTCAACTCCATGTCTGTAAACGCTAGTAATTATAAATCGGTCCAAAGTTATTTCTACCAGCTGGACCAACACGCTGATGGAATATTTTTCTGGCCCAGGCAACAGTATTTCCTTCATGACTCCCATGGTACTCTCTCTCCTGGCACAGAAGAAGGCAAGCCTGGAACCACTGCAACCAATCAAAAATGCATTCTGGGCCCTGAAATTTGCAACAGGTCTTACATTCCAATTTCATTCTACCAGCTGGGTTTTGGCAAGACAACAATCATTTTCAATTCAATGGACGAACCACGTGATCTGGGGATAGATAGTGAAGGGTATGTGTAAATGTTGGTAGGTGGCTGAGTGTACAGGAAGAGGGGAGTGTGTGTACATTAAAAGTGTACAATTACACTCAAGTATCTGTAAATATAGATATACATGTGTGTCTATGTTTCAGTCTGTGTGTTCAGTTTGTGAATGGATGTGTCTGACAGAATACCTTTACCACTTTAGAGAGACCAAAAACAGTCTGATAACTTTAAAAAAAACAACTTAAAATCCTTATCAAGAAGAAACATGCATGTGAATGATTTAAAAGCATTTGAAATAACAGAAATAGGGCCTACATTACTGGGCAAATTATTTCACTGTGCTAGAATTATTATTATTTATATTTTACAACAAAAAAGCCAAATACAATGTGTCTCATTCAAGCTATTTCATATTTAATCCGACAAAGACGTCAATTTACATAGGCCTATGTGTATTATTATACGGACAATTAATGCGACCAGCCCAATCCTTAAGCTTTGGTATGAGACATCAAATACCATACACCTAAACCCCATGTACAATGATCATTTTGGTTCAGACAAGATTGGATTACCGGACAAATAACAGCGTTTACTAATGGTAATACAGTTGAATAAATAAGGCATGGCTACCAAAACAATACAACCAAATAAAGCATACATATTATGAAATAACGAATGTGAACTCTAACACAAACTATATAAATCCCTTTAATCTTAATGAACGTGTAAAAATAAAATACAAATAAACATACGTGTCCGAACGGATCCAGGTGATTATTCGTTAGTTTGAGCTTCTGGAAGGATACTAGCTGTCTCATCCAATGTGCTCCTGTCGCCGGGGAGTCAGGGTGGACGTAGAGCCTTCCGGGCATTGCTGGCTCTGCCTTCCCAGTCACAGACCTGTACCACAAACAGTATAACACCTTAAGCAATCCGCTTTAACCTATTCCAGGGAGAAAAAAAAACTTTTTAAATGATTGTCTAATTGCCGCATTAAATATTGTGTGGCATGGTTTGAGGCGTGGACCCAGTGGCCATGCCACCTGTCTAAATGTTGGCGTTTGAGAACAGGCCACAAAGAAATGTGTAGTAATTTCCATCCAGGTGCAATGTGAAGCCCCATAAATATGGTATATAATACATTCGCCAAGCTCAACGTGTTTGATTTTATTTAAATATAAAATGCTGAACTTTTCGGCCTACGTTTTACCACACGTCTGACAAGATGTTTTGAGTTTTGAACTTATCTGAAATGACTATGCACCAGAATGCTGTGAAAATAGGCTGACCGAAGAAAAAAATACAAACCTGACACAACACTTCGGAAAGTATCAAAAGTTTAACAATATCCAAGCTACTATGTTTCAATTGACAATCAAAACATATGCAATGCTTCAACAGCCTTTGCTGTGGTATAAATACATCTAATGAAAAGAAAATACACAATAGTGGCCTATAGTGCATTGACTGGATAGTCATGGGTCAACGTAGCACTATGAACAAGAGCGGAATTAGTTCCGGAACATGCACTGAGCAGGTCATTACTGGCGGTAATGCCATGTGACTATCCTTACCAAAAAAAAAAAAGGGTATTGAAAACCGCTGACCCCCAAAAGGCATTCTTAACCAAGGTTAGAGATAAACATGAAACCAAATAGCTTGGTTACGTGATTAGATATGCTGTTGGCCTATAACATAAGCTCATTCCATAGCTTTAAAGATTCAACCTTTAAATGCCTGGAAGTTATTCTGTAGTATAGGCTAAACACTTCACGTTATATGAATATAGCACAGCTCATAAATTGTTTGCATATGTTAATAACCAATGAGGACTGTCGAGATAACCTTATCAAGACCCGCCCCTCTCTCTATCGCCACAACGACCCCCCGTCACACACTCACACACACACACGCACACACACACACACACACACACACACACACACCAAACACCAAGCATAATATCTAAGCACGTTTGTAATTTGAAATATCCTTGGACGTAAAGGTAAACATGTTGCTTTTTTTATTTAGTATAATGTGGACTTAACATATATGGATAATACCAATACAATGATCCATGTCTTACACACCATTTATTATCTGCAAACTTGTAGCGATGGTCATCCGCAGGCACAACATCCATCAGGAGTATGTATTTAGTTTTGGGGTTCAGTCCAGCGACCTTCACTTTGAAGCTAGGGAACATTCGCCTAGGAAAAATATATATAGTTAGCATTCTTTTCATAGGTTAAATTTGTTTACGCAGTGCATTATGCAGAACGCCCAGCAGCATTCAGACTAACTGCAGTTATTGAAAACTCGATGGCTGTTGCAAAGGGAAATAATGCGGAGACAACACCCTGTTAACATTATTTTCATCGTACACCAGCTTATTTCGTACCTGGAATTGGCTATATAAGCCTTGTTTTTGTACTTGTCTGTGCTTCCTGTATTGGTAAAGACTGTCCTTGAGTTTTTAGACAGACAAAAATTAAAGATACTATTTTTATTATTGAGACAAAGGCGAAAGATGAATAAACGGTCCGGCACAAGAGGGAACATGCATGGCCCTAATTGGGAGTATGCAGCGTTGTTGCTAAAATGTTTAGATCAAGTTTACCCTCCTAACTTCAGTATGCATATCAAACTAAGAAAAATTTATTTTAGAGGTCTACATGTGGCATTTAAAACTCATTGTGGGTTTGCGGAAAAGGGCATGTTTTGATCTTTAGCTCAAGTTGACTACAATGTTTAACCAATATCAAACGAAGTAAAATTATTTTTAGAGGTCTGCATTTGACGTACAAAACTCAATGCGGGTTAGAAGGAAAGGGCACGTCGTGATCTTTCGTTTGAGTTTACTCTCCTATACCAAGAATGCATATCAAACTAAGTACACTTATTTTTAGAAGTCTAAATTTGACGTGGACTATATAACACATTGTGGGTTAGAGGAAAAGGAAGGGCAGGCTCCAATACATGTTTCAGGACAATTTGAACCAAACAGGAGCTAATTTAGAGCAAGCGTCTACAAATATTTGGGTATTTGGCCTGATAATTGAACTTTTAAAACTCATACCGATAAACTTCAAGGTGAAGTGTAATCATGACTTGAGTTTCTTTATAGCAACAAGTCTTGTTTTACTCGCTCAGTAAGCGTTGATTATGCTGAAGTTGTATTTACATCTGCCTCCAAATCTGTTCTAGCGATAAACAATAAAATAAAATAATAATAACAATAATATTTGTATCACTAAGTTAGATTTGTTACCAGTGCACCATACATTCATCATTGTCAACTTTACACCTTGGTAGGCTGACCATCCTTGCGCAACAGTCAATGCACAGATTTATTTGTTTGAAATCTTTTTCTACAGTGCCTAATGTCATTTATAAGTGTTTTAAATGGTCAGCTTGATTTATTGTTGATTGACCCCTGTACTTGCTTTTAAGGATCATTGTCTTTGTTAAATGTCTGCACTTTTTAATCATGTTTGTGTGTGTTTGTCATGCTGTGTGCCAGGGCGTCAATGCAAAAGAGTAATAGTTCTCAGTTGACTTACCTGGTTAAATAATAATAATAATTATCATTACAAGTCTGCTGCTGCTACAACCCATATTAATTATTGCGCAGAATAAGGAACATTGTAATAGACCACTTAACGGTTATTTTGGAAATTCTCAGAAATTATAATAGAAAACAAATCAACATCCATGCACCCATCAGCTGCCTAAAGTTGTGAAACTTTTTTTGAGTCTAGGGCTCACGCGGGCAATGAGGAAAACAGAAAGGCGACAGCTATATAGTTGTTGGTATTGCAGCTACATCGACGTTTTATAGTGTAGGGACCTTTGTGGAGCAAGGGTTCAACGTCTCAGGCCAAAAACAGGGGACATTAATACACTGTGAAAAGTATGTAAATACTTACTTAGCTGAGAAGAGCTAACATATAAAGTGAAAATTGGACAGAGATAATGGCTACTATTAATAATAAATACTACAAGAGCACATTCTGTTCTCACATAGAATTTAACATATAACAAAAAAATTGGTCAGGAGAATTAGTACAAGTAACGATGAAGAGCCAAGACGATTTGTGAACATAGGCAGAGACCGCCGACCACCGAACATCATTATGCATAAAAGTTGACCCCATGGTCTAAGATTCCTTATTAACAGCCTACAATATAACAAATAGGCCTATTTAATTCAGGATAAATGCAAATTTTGATTTAATTAAACTTGCAAGCTCATCTCAAACATTCTTTATAGTTAATTGTTCTTTAAAATCAGGAAATATTTCTAAATCTTCAAATATTTGTTTTAATCAAAAAAAAGTGTAGATAGTACCGAGCGATCTTTTGATAAAGTTGGGCACAAGAAACCACACAACACAAAAAGCAGCAAACTGCGACAATCTGTACTACAAATACTTTTGAAAGAAAATAACCAGTTTAATATTGAATATTGAACTCACTGATGGATTGTGACAACAAGTCTATTAGAATGATCCAGATGCGGAAAAGGCTTGTTGAATGTTTTTTAGTTGGCCCTATACAACGTTTGTATTTCCCAAAAATAATTTTAGCCCTGTTTCATTCATTGTCTGGATTGCAGATAGAAATACTTTACGAAAAATACAGTGTTAGCCTACTGACAGTCATATAACCTCATACATTTTCTTACAAATAAGAACGAGTGTAACTTATGTGTTACCTTCCAGCTTTAGTAATGATCATCTCCGTTCCTACTTCGTCAAACTTTGCCCACAGCTCTCTCTCGTGCAGGTAAACTTTAATTCCTTCCATTCCCTTCAAAATAAAATATTCATACATTTTAATAAAGGCTTATATATATATATATATAATTTGTTAATAGGCCTTAATACAAGTTAGCGAGGTAAACCACGAACAATTAGGCATGACTAATCTTTTTAAAAACGACTTTGTGAAAAAAAAAAAGAATTATAGACCTGAATTCAGGCAGTATCCATAGTGTTCTATCGATATATTATCAAAAATAATTCTCCCGCAAACCTAAATGAACTTTTTCCTCTTATAGGGCCAAACAACTGTTACAGTAGCCTATATGCAAATGTACCTCCATGCAATGACCCATATAGTCTACGCTAAAAAAATTATAGCCTTCTTCAGAAATTAAGCTTCTGTAAATTAATTAATTATTGTAATATAATGTAGGCTACTATAGGAATTGCTTGGTTGAACTCCGATAAACTTAATTCTCCCACGCTCCCCTCCAAATAACCCTTAGGGCTGACATAACATATCTCAAGGCCCATTGTAACCTTGTAGGGATGATAGACTCTAGGTTAAAATAGGTTTTCAAGATGTTGAAATGCATACTGACCTGTTGAATATATGTAGTCTGGGATGACGGAGATTTGCTCGAAGGTCCATTGTGTTTTTCTACTTTATTCTCACTTTGCAACTCCTTTGTATCCGAACCGCTTGGCGAATTTTGCAGTCCGAATGTTTCCTCCTGATCCGCCATTTCTGGAGTCACAGAGACCAAGGCCCCAACTGCCAAATCCAAACAATGAGGAATTTTACGTCACTGAGGACTATTTACTATAAAGTAGCCTAGTAACTTCGTATTAATACCGTATAATTTTAATAGCCTATGTGTGTGTGCAATAACCAATGATTACATTTAGAGACATTGAATACACAACAGTCTAAGTAGCCTAGACTTTTTGTAGGCCATAGCGAACTTTCATGCAAACCAACTGGTAGTTACTTGAATTTATGTTGAAGATCAAAATGTCACTTGCAGCATCCTACAGGCAGAACGGCCAGATGCAAAATATAATACTATCTAAATAAATCAACAAACCTTCTGAAAATTAGAAAAGTAACGGTTTGCACACTCAATATTCTGATACCTAATACCACAAGGACACTTTTTCTTGGAATTTGGGATTTAACACGTCTACATAAACCAGAAAGGTTTTCAGTCTTCAACCCATACGGTTAAAACAAAAGACCAGAACGGGCTTAGTGCTATAGGCTGCAATTTTTGCACGTGCATAAAATACAAGTATCAAATACCGATAATCCAAAACATCACCACCGGGGCCTAAACTGACGTGAATTACAATAACAAGGAATACTGTGAACCTTAGCCCACGGTGATGAAACGGGCTTGACAGCTCGGCTTAATATAGAGTAGAAACGACTCACCTTCCCAAATTGCTTACTTTCAGCAACGTATAGCTATAGGGCGACAAAGGGGCTCGCACCTTCTTAAAAACGTTGGTTTAATGTCAATGTATAATCCAATTGTTTTGCCCCAGTATCTCCATGGAATTCCCTTTAGAGCAAGTCCAGATTTACTTCCAGCGATTGAGCGAAGAAAGACACGAGAGTAGGAAAACTCAAGACTCTCGCAGTGATGTTTAAAACATGCTTGTTGTTGCTTTCCTTGACATTTTAGAATTGAGTAGCGTTTTTCGGTAAGTCTACCCTGCTGATAGCACATAGCAATAAAGCTGTGTTTGAGAGGCGCAGGTCCGTCACCAGCTTCTTTCCTCCCTACTCTCAGTCTGCCTCTCTCTTGCGTGCTCTCCCTCCCTCTCCCTCTACTACGCATCAATGACCACCAGTGCGCGTTGCGAAGCGGAAGCGCGGAGTCTGTGACGACGAGGGTAGTTTTCTGCTTCAGCCAGTGCCTGAGCAGGAATAGTCTACCCCAAGTAAAGAGTTTTTCCAGTTCCCCACCTCGTTCTACCTACCACTCTGTACCTCATTTGTGTTTGTAGTGAGCTCAGGCAACTGCTAAAGGTTTGCTGAAATCGGAGACCAACATGTTTGTTTCCATTCTGATTTATGATAGCAAGCATAATTACGTTAGAGCTGTAATGGACTAATATCACATAATTTCATGGTCATCGCACACATTTTTGTCATTGATAAGATGACCTAATATTACATAACCATAATACAAAATAAAACGTAAAGACTACTTAAATAAACTTTGAGCAGTTAATATCAATAGGCACACACGACGTGTCCAAAAACATATTAAGACCGTCTATTTTTATGAATATTAAAATGTTTCACGCTTAAACGAAAAGCAATCACTGAAAGAAAGTAGGCCTAAGATGTCATATCTCGCAACGTGTCAGAATACAATTTAGAAATGATAGTCATTGCTAGAGAAAGCTTTTTTTTATGGTTCAGCGTCCAATAAAGAGGACAAACGCATATATCTATTGAATACACGGATAAATGTAATCACAACATAGATTCTCGCCTCTCTTAATAGCATTGACTTACAATGTCACTTTGTGGCGATAAATGCCTCCAAAAATTCGGATGACCAATATCATACATTTAAGATTAACCATTGCGCACGTGTTTATCACATAGCATAACCAATGTGTTAAAAACAGTTTATCACAAAACGACTGTAGCCTACGTGTCCTTGATTATTGTTCCTTGGCTTGAAGCAGGCGATCTTGTCTCCTATTTTGGTTGGCTTTGTTATAGTGAGCATCCCATGTAGCTACACACTACATTAGCTTTAATCTCCCCATGGCTTTTATCCCACTACGCAGGCGCTCTGATTCAGTTGACACAGTTCATTCCTTATGGTTTAATTCAGTGAGGTGTGACACATCAAAAAAGTGAAATTCAGAATGTGTCACATGCAATGTTAAGACACATTGAGGCTTCTCATATGGCTTGTTTTGACACCAAGATCTGGCTCGTCCCTGAATGGCACAGTATCAATATTTACACCTCTAACGAAGATATTAGTGGTTCCAATGTCGAATAAGCTTATTAAATTGACTCCTCGATGCAAACATTCGGACCAATGTATAATGCTTGGCTGATGGTGCAGACAAGGAATTTCACCTCAATAAAGTTTGCCATTTATTGCCTGTTATGAGCCTTTAGTGTATTGTTATTATAAATATTTCCGATGATATTATTTGAGATATGCTTTGAAGAAGACCTAAGCAACTGTCTTGCCCAATGTCAAACACCTTTATTTTACAATGATTTGGGGAAATGTGTCATGATTTTTAAATATAAATGATTGTTTTTTAATGATTAAACACCCACTACACATCAGGGTGCTGCTACTTAGAAAAGTAAACCGCGGCATTTGTAAGGGGAAATACAAACTGAATGATTGAATAAGTAAACCGTGTGAACTCTAAGACAATAGTAATTGATCTGCGACACGTACCCAAAGTGACGGAGTTCTCTCGATAATTTAATTTAGGCATCATACAAAATAAATACTGATACATTTGTGCAGTAATGCTGTTGAAGTAAAGAATTAAAAAAAAAAGCTTGTAGCCACGGTCTATTCAGGTAAGTAACCATGCAGTTGCAAATAATATAATTAAAACGTAGGTGTTGCTCTTTATTCACATGTGTATTGCTTATGAGCAGCTAAATTGTCCGAAGGCATCCACTCATTAATGGTATATGCCTAGGTCATGTTCTGTAAAGTATACACAGGCAAAGCACCCCCGCCCTAAAAATTTTTAAAAAATCGGCCTAAGATACCGGTTGGGCACAATTAATAAACAATGGCAATTCCTTATGCATGCAGTTACCATCACTGTCAATTGAAAGTGCTACTCTGTTCTCTACAATCATTTAAAAAAAATACATCAATGGGTCATTGCAATGTTTCTGCTATTTTTGGGCCAAATTAATATTGGAATAAAACTAGGTTCGATTTCTGCGCGATATTTGCAATTTCACAATGATTAAGAAGTTTTTCTAAAGCTCATATAATCTATAATTTCATGCATGTGGTCTACGATGTTAACGTATATCTATTTTCACCTCCCTTATAAACAACAATATTTTAGGTAAACGATTTCATAGAAGTTTAATTTATTCAGATTCGCAATGCTTTCAGAAAATATAAAACTTAAAGGTATTTATTGTGCTGAAAACAAATTGACTTTCCGTTTCAAGATATAAACTAATTACAATACTGAATCCTTGCACAGAATGTAACAAGCTAACAGTTAGCCTTTAAAACATGCTTTAACATTATTTTTTATTTGTTAAAGAAAGTTTGAAAACATTTTAATCAATGAGCGGCCTTCAAACAGAACAACCCCAAAGGCGTGCTTTATTGTAGATTAAAAATAATTCAGTAGCAGTGCAGACATTTGCAAGACCAAAAAAAATACATACAACTCAAAGTTACAATCTAAGTTTGATGTAAAGCCGTAGTTAGAACGGCTACCTACTTCTTGGAATTCACCTATTGCATGCAACAGCTGTGGCAACGCACCGCACAAACGATACAGCCGATATAAACTAATATGTATAGATACCAAATTCAATTTGAAATATAAGTTTTGACTGCATTGAGGTTAGCGTTTTGCAGACGATTAGTCAGACTTGTTGCCTTCACAAGTTCTGTTCTGAAAGTATTCTTAAGAAATGGTAGAATATCCGTTGGCCCGGTTAGTGTTCATAGCTAGATCAACTTGGATACTCGTTTTTACAAACAGCATAAATTATCGAAAATAAATGTATGCAACTTGTAGCCTATCTGCTATTTATTTTAGCAAAATTAAACACCTAAACTTTGTTTTATTCAGCACTCAAACTTGTCAGAAGTGTGTTGCCTTTTGTTTGGAAATATAACACGTATAACACATTGGCACCTACATTTTGGCAATCATTTGCACCATTGCATACCTGAATTGAGCTGACAAGTCTCCACTTGAAGGGAAGTTCATAAGAGATTTCTGAGCAAAGATTAGAAAAGGATTTGCAAACAGTTTTACGCAACTTTGTATGATTGCATATCATAACCGCTGTGTTTAAGTTAACTTACATGAAAAACCTTGAATACATTTAAAGAAGCATTGGCAAATAATACATCTCTAAATTCTGGAATTTTTGGCAGACTAATATTCAATTATGAACTGTCTCAACATATGTGCGCATAAGATGTGTTTGAATAGAAAGAAAAACAGCAAAGCAAATTTTTTTCGCCCGTTCCTTTTATTTTAAGTAGGGCCTATAGGCTATTATATATTTTCAGCGAACGACAATAACTCCTTTTAATATCTAATTGCTTTTATATTACTAATATTTTGCTCATCAAAGTGTTGAATAGCGATTGGTTATTCTCAACTCAACTATATTCTTTCGATTTTTTAAAAGGTAAAGCATATGAGAATGTGTATAACACTTACATTTCCACATTCCCTTAACAGCCTAAAAGCATCAGTAAATAGCCTATATTGATCATGCCTGAAGAGCCAACAGCTGAGTTGCAAAAAGGTAATCAACTGGACTGTTGTATGCATGCCATTCCGATTGAGGAAACTAATACAAGGTTATGATAGTAGTGATTGTGCTGATATGTCGACATGCATTGGTAAGGCTTGAAACCTAGCCAAGGAGAAAATAACACAATGCAGCAATTTAGCCTTATTTCTGATACAGCACATATTATTAGTATGTTATGAACCTATGTTGGACTTCATTAGACAGTCAATACAGTTAATCTTTGCTTTCACCTTTAGTACAAAAGGAAATACCTTATAACATCCCAAGGTTCACAAACAATTGCATACATCAGGGAAGGTCTGCCAAGACATCAATTCACCAACTATTGGTGACCACAAACGTGAACTTACAGAATTAACACATGTGAAAAGACAATATCAAACACACAAAAAAACAAACAAACCAAGGCAAGCTAGACATTGCTTCCTAAACAGACAGCTGCTGCCCTTACTTTGGACACTAAATCTGCATTATAAGGAATTAAATCAAGCCGCTCATATATCCCCATGCCATTAATACATTTCCTTAAAATGATTAGAACCTCCAATAGCCCTTTCAATCTAGTGTTTGAACTAAAATATATGCTTGAGAAAAAATAGAAAACCCTATTATCCTGCCACTTATTCCAGAGTTCTGTTATGTTGAGGAATTTAGTTCCCCAGTGGAATGTGGTTTCATTCAACTGCACATGTGCAACAGAGGCCACTTCATTGAAGAACAGTGAAAATACATTAACAATTTGAATAGAAAAAGGCAATGAAATCTATAATTAGATTTTGAAGTCTGTTTATGTCACAATGAAAAAAATGAATTACACAATTTGAAGATATCAAAAATATAAATGCGATTGGGCACGCAGTCACAGACGCCTGCATTTGCACACTAACGTGCGCACACACACACACACACACACACACACATACACACATAGACACACACACACACAGTTCTAATAAATGATCCATATCTCATAGTCTTCCGGTACTATCGACTGTGTGGTCTCATAGTACCGCTCCACGCACAATGTTCCAAGAGGTGATGGATAGCCTGGGACATGTTGGAAATCTGTGAGGAATTCTTCAGACAGGCAGGTGAAGGAAAGTGCCGCTAGTTTGGCTAACCACTGGTCCACTCATGGCTCCTGGACCAAAGGCGGCCACTACTTTCCATAACAGGACATCTAGGGTTTGTATATAAAACACAGTTTTGAACAGTTTTGGTCAAAGGAGTTAAGGAAAGAGGGTGAGAAAAACTAATCCTTGAGAAAGTGGAAATGAGCTTTGTCTAATTTCCACTGCATTTTCTGTTGTTGCATGTTTGAATGTGTAATGCAAATTGTCATACATGTGGGCATTACAATTATATATCATAATATAATAGTGGCCCTGTTATGTAAAAATTATACCTCACACTATCACGATCTTTTGTATTTGATCTCACCAGCACACAGCATACAGTTGGAGGACTGCAATTATTTAATTGAGTTGGTGCAATTCATATAACAAAATGGAATATATACAACCAGATTCCACAGCATAAACAATGGAACATGATGACTCATGCTAGATGGGAGAACAGGCTGGATAATGTTGTCCGCTCTTGAATAATCTCGAGAGGATTCAGCTATATTACACATTGTTTTGCTGACAATTCAGACAATACTTGTAAAATGGGCTTATTTCTTTAAAAGTTAATATTTACAATAAATCCATCGGGTATGTTGCGGACTGAATCATTTCCAAGTGTATAAAAGTGACGGCTTGAAAATGATTTTAGTGACAACGGTGAGTTCTGAGTGACACCAAACTTTTCTGTGAGCCCCACGCCACATTAGGTTTTATCAGAATCCCAGTACTTTTCCTTCACTTTCATTCTGTCCCTCTCTGACCTTTTTTTTTTTGCAACCCTTCTTTCTCTGACCGCCATCCACATACTGGCTTATCAAGTAACGCACGTGGCTACTTCTCTCTCAGAATGGGTGCTCCTTGAATGGCCACACATGGGGCCTGCATGCGGGCAGCCCTTCCATCGCTGGGATCCTCTCCTAAACTTCCCGGTGCTTGCGCCTGCGCTACTAGAGTATGCAGTGATAAGGTATCTGGGGTGGCACAGTGCTGCAATGTTTAGAGGCAGAGCATGCATGTGCGCACGCACGCACACACACACACACACACACACACACACACACACATACACAACAGGAAAGCACGCACACAATCACACACATTCAGACACGCAAGACTCACACAAAACCACAAATGTGCATGTGCACACTGGCGCACAAATACACACACGCACACCTCCGGCCAGGCTCTCAGTTGTACCTTTGCAGCTTGAGTGGGGCACTGGGCTCACGGGTGGTGGTGGTGGTGGTGGGGTAGGGCTGACACATTTCTGCTAACAATCACATCACACACGGGGACCCAACATTCCGACTTCCTGATCCCTTCCCTTCGACCCCCTTCCCACCTCCACCTCCGTCGCTCGTCTGCAATCCTCCTCCTCCCCCCACAGGTCAACGCTGGAACTGAGAGGGCCTCTCCATAAGAGGCACTGGTTAGATCCCACAGCAAGCCATACAGGGAGAACGGAGTGGAAACTGTTTCAGTGGTGCTAACGACTGTAGCGATAGGTTTGGATTGTTTTCCTCCAAAATGTTGCTTTATATAAATAATATATGATTTTCATATTTTCCTGTGATGATTATGCACTCAGAAATACAAGTAACCCAACTTATTAAAAGTGATTTAGCATTAAGTAGAATATCCAGACACACACACACGTATTCATAAAAATAACACCCCAGGACTTGTAGTGCCCTCACCTGAGAAATTATGATGAGGTAAACTACTTCGAGCCCTTTTATGTGTTTCTATCTCCCTATTTCTATAGTACCTATTTGAGATTGATGCAGTAGTTCAAAGTTGCTTGCTATAAGTGTCTACTAAATGACTGCCTTGTAATTTAATGTAGCTCAGACTGACATCCGTATTATGTATTATACTGCCATCTACTGGTCCCTTACTGACTTAAAAACGGTACTGTTGGATAAGTCACATTTTCAAAGATCCTACTAAATCATAATAATTATCTGATTGAGAAACAGGAGAACATGACTTGACACATTAGATTCCAGATGAAAGTAATTAGAACGTATATGCATTTTACAACTGAAACGTAAGACATACCTTAGACATCCCGCACACAGCTTATAGTAGAAACGTGTCTCATAAACGTGTCTTTTTCTTTTGCGTGATCAATGAGATCCATATGTTCACACACATCAGACAGATACATCCTGTGTGTAAGGGGCTGCTCTCACGCCACACAGACTGACGCTGATATAGAATTAATAGAAAATGTATTATATTAACCTTGTGAAGGGAGAGAGGTTGGTCCAAGAAAGAGACTGCACAAACACAAGAAGACAAATGCACATGTGACCGAGGCCCACACAGAACACCCAAGTCACGCACAAAAACAAATGGTACCCATACATTTCACACACACACACACACACACACACACACACACACACACACACACACACACACACACACACAGAGGGGTTAAGGAATGGGAATCTACCGGTGTGGTCTGGTCCAACCATGGAGGTCGTCTCTGATCCTAGAGGTCTGGAGGCCGTCGTCTCTCACTTACCTTGAAGGTCAGCATTTTTTTGCAGTGCAGCGCTGTACAACCTCCACCGTCTCAACACCACAAACCGAGGCTGGAACCTTGAATCCCAATTACCACAATTTGACAGGTGTTGCCACAGTGCATTGTTCCAGAATTAGCAATGTTGACCAAAATAGATGGTAAATGGTAAGACTGCTTGTAGGCCTACGTCTGAAAGTTCTCCCAGAAAATAAAGGCATTTGAATGAAATAATTTCAGAAACGTGCAAAATGCAAGGCAAAATAAAGATGTAATCTCATGCAGAAAAACATTTACCCAAACTCAGTATTCTGCTCGTGCCCACTTACCAAGTGTATTTTCCATTATCGTTAATTTGCCTACCCAGACCCAAGCGTCAATGTCTTCCCCAGGAACAATATAGCAACGACGTCAGGACGAGAGGATCATGAATACAAATTTGCAGAGAATTAATTGGATCAGTCGGAAATAACATCCACTACGCTACACGACGCCTGCTTTGTTAGCTTTTAATGTCATGACGTCTTCCGCTTTCCAGCCGAAACAGAAACTCTTCTGCCGAGGCCACATTGTTGCCGTGAAGTCACCAATCTGTCTTTGACCAAGTTTGGCCACATAAGGTGAGGCAAAGCATAGTTTAAATTCAGGCATTTAAGAGTGATACAATATTGGAGAGCATTTCTAGTTGGACAGAATTCGAACTCTCTCGTCACCATGTTATAGGAATTCCACATCAACATAGCCAACAAAAATCACACAGAAAGGTGTAAATCGTGTACAAATATGGTACATATGATGTAGGATTGGCCTGCCTGATATACAACTGTCAACCTGTCAACACAACAAACTAATAATTAGTTACACACAGAAGCAACAAAATACACTCTTATAGTGACTAAGGGGTAAACCAGTTTGTCAGTGTGGGCTTAGATTTGTCCAGCATAGTATAGGTTGTGTCTGTAGATCTTTAAAAACAAACATGCTGTCAAGCAGTCTCTAGGCCTACTTATTGTTGTAGTGTAGACCATGTTTGTATGTAAACATATGTTTGTTGTTTGTAAAACCAAGGCTATACACTTGAAACGTATTGTTAGACTCTGCTGTGTGTGTGTGTGTGTGTGTGTGTGCGCGCGCGCGTGTGCGTGTGCATGTGCATGTGCTGGTCTGGCCTGGCTCCGTTTACTGAAAGTCGGTATGCTGCACATCTCTGCGTGTGTGGGTGAGTCAGTCTTGTAATCTTCCAACCAGTGGTTGTGTATGAGGTGCCATTGATGGTGGACATGATTAGACCACAGAGTGAACGGAGAGGGTTCCCCTCTCATCCCCAGCAGCTCATCTAATGTTTTAGATAAAGGGAGACCTCAGACATTTTTTATAATTTTTTTGTGGCATAGTGCGGTTTATTTTGCCAGGCCCGATCTCTTTAAAAAGCAGGGCTGAGTGAAAGTATGCTAAGAACCCATTTAGCAGGGGAGAACAAAGTAGCAGTGGCTTATGCATGTACAGTAAGTACAATGTACAATCATGTATGATTCCGTGTTCACGTAGGACTCTGTGCAGCCGTCCGTATTAGACTTTTTTCATTGCATGACTGGTCCGTGTTGGCACTTTTTTTTCTTCATACAACAGAAAATACATTTTGAAGTTTGAAAATAAAAGTCAATGCAGTACATAACCAAAACATCAGATTTAACTGCATAGTTTGAAACCTTTAAACCACAAGTTTTGTTTTTGTTGCGCAATTTGTTGCGTGTAAAACCCACTACATTTGATAAATGTGCCAATGTTAATTATTGCGCCTAATGATAAACTAATAAAATACAGAGTAAGCGTATAATACTAGTGTACTGTGGAGGACCAAGCCTGTGTCAAAAACAGTGGCTCAATGTCGCCCTCCAGTGGTTTGATGAGTACCTGCAACTCTCCGGAGTTATGCATTATGTGCATTTCAACTCTTGCAAAGTAGACTATACCCTCTACATGCCTACAAATTGTAATTTATATTATCTTATGCTTTCTCCAAATATTAAAATGTTCCTATATATTTTCACTTTAGAACAAAATATTATTCCGTGTAGATATGAATTTTCAGTATTTTAGGTTTCTTCAGCATTTGTAGTTGCACAGTGAAAAGAGGATACTCCTCTTATTAGTATAATTTGGTGCCTTTAGGAAAACAAGTAGTGGCATACTCTTAACTTACTACATATAGGCCTATCACTTGCACCATGCAACCCTCTTTTCTAGTTTATGCTAGTTTTTTTTTTGCATTTGCTCTACTTGCTGAAGATCAGTTGCTAGCTGTGCTTTGTGTTATATCATGGCTATTGTGGGCTTTTTGTAGAACCCATGTTGCTTAACCAAAAGGAAGAAAAACGTGTATCTTCTTATGTGCTCCTGTAGCAGTTTGAGATTGTTTTCAGAAGCTATAACGTGCTTACTGCTGAGAAAATGTAAGGTCACCCCACCTGCAATGTGCATTGTCATTGTTTCGTTAAAGTGCTGCCTAATGGTTTAAGAAATATTAAGCTTTCTTTAAACGGCAGTAAGGAAATGTGTGTGTAGGATATGGGAATTGATTGAACTTCCGTACTGCATGTCTTTGTTATCACAGGTTGCACAGAGGAGGTTGTCGATAGGTGTCATATCAATCTAAGTCACTACACCACTCAAGCACATTCTCATGAAATATCATAAAGAGCAGCAAAGGGTGGTATTTTTTGGCTCCCTATTTACATCCCTTCAACGCCCAATGTTAGGGCTGGGAGAAGTATGCTTTAACTGATTGTTTCTAGCTTATGCAGGCATACTGAAATAAGCATGGCATTCAGGCCAGAGAGCTAAAGACACATTTGCCCTGCAGCTGTAATTGCAGCAAGTGATAGATGGCTTGCAACAGAGTTACCCCAGCCTTTTGCATTTGGTCATAAAGGGGTTGTATATATGTACTTCCCACATTATTCAAGTTTGCTCCATAATCTTGATATTTTAAATCTTTATCGATAGTCATCTTCACAGTATTTTCTTGCACGTGTTTTTATAAGACTGTGTAGGCCTATCAAGGATTAGCCACATTCCTTAAGGCATATACTGATCTTGCACTCGGTGAACTCCTGTTTCCACTATACCCATTATAAATCACAGTTGTTTGAAAAAGTAATCTTATCAAAATGTAATATAGTTTTCATAAGACATGAAGCGTTAGTCAGCCTTATTTTGAGCAGCAAGCTTGAGGGTGGTTACTCTTTGTTTTGTTATTTAGACTGTAGTTTTTGGTTAGCCTAATAAAAATACTTAATTTGACCATTTACGTGATTGCAAATTATGGACACAAGCTTAAAATATATCAGCCTTTATGAGGAAAAAACTTTTCTAACTTTGTCAACACTCATATTATTTGGAAAAAAGACATATCAAATGCAAATCCATGTTCTGTGTCATATTTTATATTACATTTACCATATGTCATCATCATCAACACATATCAACACCTCAGAACTCTCACTAAATATAGCTAATACAACTGATTATTAAAATATTACAGTCAAGAACGAGTTCAAAAAGATTTGAGAAGCTCAAACAAGTTAAAGCCGCACCAACGCCCCAGGCATGAATAAGTTAATTGTATGTTCCATTTCTCTCCGTTGTAGTGGTGAAAGACTTCTAGTTTTGATGTGCCGCCTGAGTGTGTGGATTTAGTGACTCACAATTGGGAAAAGAGTATCAGCGAGATCGAGATGCTCGCTTTTGGAAGGCGGTTATAGAAAATCAGTTGATGCATTTAAGGAACTCTAGTGTGTGTGTGTGTGTGTGTGTGTGTGTGTGTGTGTGTGTGTGTGTGTGTGTGTGTGCGTGTGTGTGTGTGTTGCTGGTGGAAAGAGGGTGGGTTTGATATGAAGTTACTGTAAATAAATAGAACATATATTTGTACTGTTTCAAACTGCTGTTCAATATGTCTTTTAAAACATCTTCCGATTTTCAAGAAAGTCTAAAAATGACTCATTCATGCAAATGCCCATCCTTCCCAATGCTGATCGCTGTCCCTCCACTTGATGGCGCTCCCCGCCCATGCTTAAGATCTTCCCTCACGATGGCGCACCAACAGCCAACATATCATATACTTACAAATATTTAAACATGTTTAGAAACGATATCGTGAGACATAAAATTAAGATTTATTTTATTAACAAACTAACTAAATATTTTTGTCAGAAAGAATTACAATTAGCATATTAGCGTTCACAAAAGTGACACAACCTTGAAATGAAAGTACACATGTAACAGAAAATGTCCCAGGTCTAAAGAACAAATAAAAAGAAGTTCTAGGGCTTTCTCCAGCCTTGATTAGTGAGGTGCGCGTCAGCTCCTGTGTGGAAAACAAAGGGCGTTCCCATGCAGCACGCGAATAGTGTCAACAGGGACACCCCACGCCCGTCCCGGCAGGTGCAAGAGTACTCGAGATTTTATTTTATTATTTTATTATACAAAATGGGAATGTAACCAAGATAGCAAAATTACACTCTACTCATGTTTTGACCCCCTTCGCAGATAATTGAAAGTGATATCTCAGGGCAATTGCCATGACTGAATTACAATACATATTTGACACACGATGCCCATTTTGGCTTCTCTCTCTCTCTCTCTCTCTCTCTCTCTCTCTCTCTCTCTCTCTCTCTCTCTCTCTCTCTCTCACTTAGGGTGTTTGAATTATAGGTGCTACAAACCTTTTAGCCTCTTACGTCTCTTTGTCGTTTCTTCAGAAACATCCAAATTAGTTTGGCTTTTTGGACCTGTTTTTAAGAACATACGCCTATATGACTAATTCATTTAAATAACTTGTTTTAATTTACTATGTGTGACATGCACCAAAGAGATGCACACCCACTTTATTGAGATGTTACTTATCTGAATATGCTTGAAAACATTGCTAACAATAAGATTTTCCACATTGAGAAACTTTTAACCAATGAAAATATGTTGTAACCATTTTTGCCTTTTGATCTACATGTTGTCAATGTGTTGTATACTATTACCACCGCTAGGGGGTAGTATGTCTGGCATATCTACGTGAGAATCCTTTCTTTATTGCAGACGCACCGCCGCCTTCCGTGCAATAAATTCATGGAAGATATGGAAGGCGCCAGGTGAGCAATAGACAAAGCAATTGAGATACTTTGTTTTGTGTTTACCTCTATTCCCTAGCGCCACTATCGTTACTTATTAACCATACAATATACGAATATAGAGATCATGTTGATAAACTCATGACTCCGGGTGCAGTGGAGAGGGCAATCAAGTTATTTTACATTCTTTAGGGTTCATCACGTTGGCCGAAATAAACATTAAGTCAACATGCTATTCAGCAGGACCATAAAAAGAAGTACACATAGTTAGTCTAGCGCGGCCCCGCGTGTCATAGAAGGAATTTCAGGTATGATGGTTACAGGGCTTAAAAGATCCATGCAGCTCGGGGGTTATCTGGATTCATTAAAATTATGCTTTTCAAAACAGCTCTATCATAATTTACAAACGTGGACGAAGTGTGGAAAGGGAGCACCAATTTCCTTTTACTGCATCGTCTTCAGCAGTGACATCGTTAAGTGACAATTCCATCACATTTAAACAAAGCAATTGGCACACATATGGAGACTGCATTTCAACATTTTATTGAAACTTTCAAGAACACACTGTTGATGTTGTGAACTAGACAAAAATCGAATACAACATAACCCATTGACAACTTTAGAAACACAAAAATAAACCTTCATATTTCGAAAAGATGCGGCGCTTTTACTTTCAGGCTGCAATTTATTTTCAAACAGAAACAAAATCGTCATTTTTTTACACTTGGACGACAGTTTGTTGTTTTTCTTGTCAAAGAAAATAATGAATCACAATTTCAAGCCATTGGTGCAGTGTGCTGCAGCACCTAACCCACGGACACAACAGGTAAAGGTAAAAGTACAATGGCACGTGAGTGTGACTGCTAAAATAACTAGCTCTGTGGATATTTGGGGTATAGGGAAATCCATATTTAGCGGGATATAAAATGCAGATGGCAAAAACAATGATAATAGACAATCTATTTGTACACAGGTAGGCTATAGGCCTATCGACAATAAATTAAGGACAGATCCCTAAAACAAACTACTCCGTTGTATTTACACGCAATATCAATATGAAATAATTACATAAATATTTTATATATCAGTATTTACATTTATAATCAATATTACCTTTGAATTTGATTTCAGATTTCCCTTTGCCTATAGTATAGGCTACCGATGATGCACGGCATGCTATTTTAGGGCAGTCTTCACCACAGAAACAGACTGTTAAATTTTTGGCCCACTTCAACAAGTGCCAGAAAATTGATTCGAATGGATAACAATGCATACATTGAAATACAAGTTAGTTAGGAAAATAACAATATATAACCAAATTAATGTAATTGTATCTTTTTATATGGCCGTCCTCTTTTTTGCAAGATGGTAAAGTGAAGATAAAAAAAGATTGACAGTTGCTAGTACTGTGGCCTTTTTAGGGCATGCAGTGTAACTTCAAAATTATAGGTTTAAGTAGTTATTCAATTATTTAATTAACACAACAAAACACAGCAGTCTTTATAAGATAATGGGATGTGAATTCCAATAAGTTTAACCAATTCAGAGTGCATATTAAATGAAACATATTAAGTTACCTCTTCAGTAACTCCATATAACATATAAATTGAGAGATGGGACACAGCAGCAACTTTAATCTGGTAATTCATGCCGACCTTTTCAGTTTCAATACTTGTCTGGTATTATTCAAATAACAGGAAAAGTTCTTGTAGTTTAATTTAACAAAAGAGAAATATACATGTCGGATGTGTATTTAACCAAAGTGCATTAAAAAAACTGTTCGATAAAGGTCCGTTGTCTAAGCCCGCATTCTCTAAGAGGGTGTCGTCGTACTGATGTCGTCCTCCTCGTATTCGTATACGTTATCATCATAATTATCATCATCATTATTATCATCATCATTATCATCACAACAACAACAAAGCGAAAACACAGCATCTACGGGGATACGCTCCTTGGCCTATCCTGTTTAGAATCAAGTCCACTCACTAGGCGCTGGATGCTCTGCAACTCGTTGGTGGCATCTTTATCGGAGCAAGTTTTTGGTGACATTGAGACAGAGCCGGATGATATGGTGGAGGACCGACCATTCACCTCCAAAGTGGAGTCCAGAGTAGCTGAAACGGGACTAGTGGCCATGCCGTCCCCTTTTAGCTCAGCGTTGAGACCGGCCATGGAGGGGATAGCGGTAGTTAGAAGGCTGCTGTCTGGCACGTTCATTGGGATTGAGTAAGGGCTGTACCTGAGGCGGGGGCGCACCGCGTTTAGGAAAGGGTGTCGGTGAACCGAAGAGGAGGCAGCAGCAGCAGCAGAGGAGGCAGCCGCGGCGGCAGCCATGTATGTGTAGGGGTAAGGGAACAAACTCCCAAACGGAGACATGGCAAGGCCCTGTGGAAAGAAATCAAGTAAAGATATGAGTCGAAGCTTATCTGTTTAAAACGACTGTTCCGACCCTCAATGAGCCTTGCCCTACAACTACCTAAACCCGTTGTTTTTCTTGGTCTTACTTAACCCCTGCCCCTGTGTACCATGAATCCAGGTCATGCTTCCAGTGAGCAAGCACTGTGAATGCAGGCACGTGACCTACTAAGAAATGCATGCATGGATTTAGGTTGTGTTCATGCCTAATACTGTAGTTTTAAGTTTTTGAACAGATTGCTTACTTATTATAAAACGTAGACTATTATGCTTAATCCACGACTGGTTATTAAATGTGAGTTACTAGGTTGAATTGATAACATGTAACCTGCTTTCATGCCTCAAAACTATACGTGTCTATGAAAACAATCCCGAACGTTGTTTTAGCTGCATGGCAAAAAGCTGTATCTAGGATATGGGATTTCCTGTTATATAGATAATTGCAAGTCGTTAATTGTAAATAATAATAAAAAAAACAACGTTTATATAATGTTGTTCATTAGCATCAGAAAATGGCAATTCCGTTGTTGTTACCACGTGTTTCAACAACAGATGGAAAATAAAATCTGTTCTGTATTAGCAGAACACACTTTGTTTTCCCTCCCTGAATCAGAAAAAGATTTTTAGCATTTGTAATTTGCCCCCTAAAACATGCTGACTCAATTTATGAGTTCCTATCAACACCATTCTAACACCATTGTTGAAACATGTAGGCGGTCTCTACAGCATCTGTTAAGGGTGTAAGCCATAATAAAATTCGGTACAATTAAAATTGAATGTCCAACCTAGTAAATTGAACAATTGGAATTTGCATTAGTCAAGAGTCCTGCTAAAAATGTTTTGTCCTGTACTTTTTTAATGTTCAATGGGTACAATATTATTCAAAAAGATCGAAGAAATCTTAGTCTACTGCACTTGCATAGACTGATGAGGAAGATAAAGTAGTAGCTGTTTGGTCAGGGTACAAAAATTAACGAGAAACCTTAACCAAAGGCCTAACATGTGTTTTACAAAGAGATTAGGGCTTCAAGTAATAAAACTGGTTTTACCTGTGATGCCAAGACATGTTGCTGCAGATGAAAAGGCAGTCCTGGCGCTCCCGTCAGGCTTTGCGCGGATGACGCCATGCTGGTCGTGTCCATGGTGCTAACCCCACCGGAGGACACGGCAGCCAATAGGGGGCCCATTCCTGCAGCCATATTCGAGAACGCGCCTCCCATGTTGAACTGACTGGGGTGCAGGAGAAAAGGATGCGCGCCCCCTAAGTGATTGAAAAACTGTTGTCCTGCCAGCCCCGGTGGAAATCCAAAATTATGCATGGGACTCTGACTTAAGTGCGGACTGCTTTCGGTTTGAACAGTCAAAGGCATGAAGCTGTCCTTGCCCATGGACCTGCAGTCATCTGATTTGAGTTGGTCCCTTTTAGGACTCCGCATGTCTTCTCCTGACCGAGTGGTGCTGGAGATGACGGTTATGGGGCTCTGTCGTGAGTCTGCGTGGCTTTTCTCAGTCCTAGGGTTGTTGTCTCGGGCACTGCTGCCAAACTGACTGCCCTTGTTTGGGCTGGTCTCATGATCCTTTCCCTCTTCAGTTGTGGTAGAAATCTTACTGGAGTCAGGTCCATCTTTGATGTTGCCATCTTTGCTCTCGTCGTCGCTGTCCTCGTCACTCTCGCAGAAATCTATTGATACACAAACAATAACTTTCAATAAGCTGCTTGTGTAGGCCTACTGCATGTTTTTGGGTAGTAAATAAACTAATAGGCCCAAATGGAACCTTATTGATAACTTTAGTTTTAGCTTTTCTTTGTAATTTAGGAGCATCTGAAAATGTCATTGGTTGACTGATAGCATAGGTGTAAACAATAGCTCATCAACAGTTGCGGGTTCCATTTATTGTTCTTCAGGTTTCATGCTGCCTGCTTATTTGCACAAATGCATTGGTCTCAGGGCTTATACGTTAGATTTGGCTGTCTGCTTGTGTTTTCTATAATTTCGTTTAAACTACAAAGTACTTTGCTACGAACATTGATGTTAACAAAGCAGCATTAAATGCATTGGAACATTATTATCCAATAGCCGATTAACTTTCGCGTATTATTTGCACAGATAACAGATGGATTTATGATTTCGTAACATTTTTGTTTAAGTTCAGGCGAAAACATCAGGCAGAAAATGAAGCACGTAGTTCGGAATATAATAACTTAAACAAATAGTTACAATAATGTGTTGTTTATTATTATTATTTAAGCGTCTCTGTAAGATACCCTTCCAATTAGTTCTACTTTGGATGACCGACATGCTAAGGCTATAGGTTAAATTAGAAATCGTACATATACATTTTTTTTCTTCGATGCTAATTGATTTTTCTTTGATTTTATAATCTGCGTCTTGTTCTGTTACCTTTCAGGTTCGGAGGCCCAACCGTAGAGACAGCAGGGGATGACGCCTGGCCGAAACATTTGAAAGAGGCCTGCTCGCCAGAGGAGTCGTCTGAAGCACCGTTCTCTTTTTTCTGCTGCTCTTCGTATGAGCGAATGGACTGCAGCGCCAGCTGTTTCCTAAAAAAGCATGCACAGGTTATTACGGTTTCTATTTTATTTAATATGGGGCAGCTTGTATACCAAAATTTAGATGGGTGAAACAACCCACTTGTTTGAGATTATTTCAAATTGCTCTTGGCGACATTTTATTAGGATTAGCGACTAGGCTACAAGCATTAACCTGATGTATCATAGGCATATCTATTATAATTGGTAACATTTTGAAATTATAATCTTTCTGAATCAATTATGCAATTTGAAATCCTGTGTCTAATATAAAGACCATGGCTATTGTTCAACCATTTGCATAGGGCCTATTTGTTTTAAATAAATAACACTAGTATTTTGCGGGTGGGTGGGTGGGGGTGGGGGTGGGGGGGCGAGCACATTCAGGTCACATCATATAGTGTAAAATTTGCGCAGTCAACCAATTGATAAGAAAAGTGGTGTTGGAACTGATTATCAGAGTTTGAAATTATGGAATAAAAAAAAACATCCCGTTTGTAGATTGACAAGTGTTTGGAATGCACAACGATCCTCATTAGTATTTCTGTAAAATTCAGAACATGGTTTTGGAAATTTAGTTGCACATTTCAAAATAGTTAACTTTTCTAATTCTTTACCTCTTTTCACGCCTTCCGTTACCAGTGTCACGGAATCCCTTTGCAAAAGGATTATGGTCGATTTTAAGCTGAGTTATCTGAAATAAATCAGTCAAAACATTAGGCCACTAAACGTAATTCAACACAATTATCACGCTAGCCTACAAGTAATAAATGTATATCAATGACTAGCCTACATTTTATTGTTTACACACACACACACACGCACGCCCCCAACAACTTATACTCAACTTTGTTTTGCAGATTTTACATGAAGTTGCAATGCACAGTTAGTCAGCCCTCACTGAAATATCAAAATTTCCCACAAATAGCTTCCTCTAAAGCCTGCTGCCCCTCCCTCACAGTAGGGACTTTGGCAGTTTCAACAAAATGTGTAGGTCTGTATGCATTTATTCTTTTTTTTTTTGTTCGTGACCCAAGTGGCCAAGGGCCACTACATTTCTCCAAGTTTCGCTACGATCCAGAGGAAGAGGTGATTTTTTTTATTGACTGTATACCACATGTGGAATTAAATGTTAACACAAGCCCACAGGCTGATACAAACAAACTGGTTATTTTTTCTTCTCAGACCTGCACATTTTGTTCCACCTCTCACCTCTTTTTCTCACTCATACATTCTCTCTCTTTCTTTCTTTCTTTATTTCTTTCTTTCTCAGTCTCTCTCACACTCACACACACACACACACACACACACACACACACACACACACACACACACACACACCACACACAGAGACATTCACTCTCATACCTTTCTCTTTCACTCTCACACACATGCATACATAATCTGAGGTTGCCAAATCCTTTGCATGTGATAATATATCATTAAGAAACCTTGTGGTAAGGCTACATCATTTCTGATAACTTTACCCCTTTACATTACAAGGTCCAGATGTGTAGATCGAACAGTGGGCTGCTCAAACGGCAGACACAAGTCTAATCTTTCATATATATGACGAGGAAATTCTACAAAATTTGATTTAAAATGACATATTTCTAGAAATATTGTAATGTTGGAAATATTTCTAGATAAATATTTCTATAAGGAAACAAACAAAACAAACAAACAAAAAAACGTTGGTCCTCACCTTGTCGTTTTGATATGCAGTTACGGCTATGAAATCTGTTTCTGGAAAAACGTAAGTCCTGAAGGTACTATATGGGAGTTTAAGAATGTCGTTGGCTCTCACGATGTGAAATCTGGGTTGGTATTTGTGCATGGAGTTCAGGATGGTCTGCAACGGGAGACAATTCTAGATTTAAAAAAAAAGATAAGCACATACTGATAGCCTACCAATCTTATTACAATTGCATAGTTACATCTGTTAAAATCCATGACCATGCATATGCTAATTACATTAATGGGCCTAAGCCTTATGAATGTAATCAAGACAAATTAAAATTAATTCTCCCAAATTAATCTTCATAGAACCAGTAACAAGGCTTTACTTCAGATTTAGTATGAAGTGTTAAATTGTGTAAAATAGATTATTGCAAGTGAAAATGGTTATAACGTACAATACATCTTAACACTTTCATTCCCCATATAACAATGTAATCACATACATAAATAATGCTATATTATCTTAGGGATTGTCTAATAACATCATTATACAAGCAACAACATACATGTTTGAATAAAAATGCATGCGAATAAGAAAAAAACATACATTAGACGAACTTACAAATCCATGCTTGTCCGAGATGTTGTTCGTCAGCTTAAGTTTGTGAAAATTGACGACTTTTGACATCCACTGTTCGCCAGTAGCTGGACTGTCGGGGTGAATGTACATCCTCTTTGGCATTTCGGGGTCGGCCTTGCCTGCCACCATCCAACGCGAGTTGTGAAATTTATACCTGCAGTCGTCTGCTGCAACAATATCCATCAAGAGAATGTATTTTGCCTTCTTGTCCAAGCCTGTGCATCTCACTTTGAACGGGGGGAACATTCGCCTGTGAAAAGAGAATAAAAATCACCAGTCAAATACGTCCATGCTATTGTGATGAGCCATTATTTGATTTCCATGCCATCATAGACTCATAACCAGCAGCCATCTTTGCAGTGATATAGTGATGACGAAAATGATTTTGTCAGGCCTATGTAATACAGAGACGGTTATTCAATAATGTAATGTGTTGAACATTATAGGTCTAGATACATTTAGGTTATGAACAAACCCCTCCTAAAATAATACGTTTTTTTTTCTAAATTATGTGCCGAGAAAAAAACTATATTTCTACAATTGTTTTATACACAACAAAGCACCATTTTCCATGAGAACTGGCATATAGCTTTCATATAGTGCAATCTAGGTTACGTAGGCTATCTATAGGGTATTATTGGGTATATTTCAAATGTTAACAAAATTCTCCTAGTCACTTAACTTTATGGATAGGCTTGTAACTAACAGTTCGGCAAAATCAAGAAGGGCACTTTACTTAGTTCAATGTTTTTATTATAATCTGATATGTCATAAGACGCTTACCGTAAAATGTTACACGTTGTATATTTTATAACCAGGGTTGGGTTTTATTTTATCTTGTGTTCAGATTATATTAGTGTGCAATGTGGGTCATATAAAGATTACGGCAAGATTGCTGTATACAGTTCATCATGCTTTGAATTCAGTTGACTTATTTTAAACAATAGCATGCTGTTCAATGGCATGCAAATATTTGGAAGGATTTGCAAGAATCTAATTCCAAGTAACCATCCGTTAATCAATTAACTAAAATGCCCAGCGTATTAATAATCAGGACTCCTAATGCAGAACACTGATACAGAAGCTCAACAATAGGTTAGCCAGCGTAACGTGATAGACAAATATGAAACATGTCTAGTTACCTGCCCGATTTCGTGATGACCATTTCTGTGCCTCGCTTGTGAAAGGTTTCCCAAAGTTCCTTCGCTTCCAGGTGAACTTTGGGGTCGTCTTCAACTTCTTCTTCGGGCTCTAGCGTTTTGAGAGGCCTGAGGTGGGCTGCGGCTGCCTGGTGGCCCAGCGAGGAGAAGTGGAGGCCGGCCTCTGTGGCTCCCATCAGCTGGTCCATGATAGGCTTCCCCAGGGCGCCTGGGAGGGAGAGGGAGCCGTTGTGAGGGAGCGCCAGGGCCGGGAAGAAGGGAGGCTGGTGACCAAGCATTGCACTCATGGCAAATTCCGGACCCCGGTGAGGCATAAACGGATGGTAGGCCATACTTGTTCCTTGTATGACTGGATCTCTCATCAGGAAGCTCATCCAAGTCCAGGTACCAAATATTGATTTTTATTTAGAAGAATAATAGGCAACCTAAAGCCTGCGTACCTGACGAGCAAAACAAACAAAAGTGTCACAAACTGGATTAGGTTTCGAAAATTCCACCGTCACCACTGCAAAATAAGCATCCACTTATTTTCGATCAGTTTGTGCGAAATATCTTCTACTGAAGTATGCTGAGATCCAACCAAGTGTCTACAAAGAGAAACGAGAAAATGTGCTCCATTAATCTTTGGTATATTGAGATACAGATTTTTCTTCAGAGAACGACGCACGTCGGTCACCTTTCTATGCGCTCTCTGGCGAAGATTTTTCGAATTAAACCAAAGAGGGTGAGTCACAGTGTTTTAATTTACTGCTGCCTTTCTGTTCTTGCTGTTGTTTACAACATCGGCATTCCTGTTAAAATGTTTTCTCTCTCATTGGCTCCAGTCCTCCTGCAAACGCGATGTGATGAAAATTTTCAATAGCACCGAATAATTCCTCTGTCTTTACTTGTTCCAGACATGGACCATCACACGCACGCACACACTTTCTTGATCTGTCTTTCACACACACACACATTTCAGTAAAGACGTATGCGGGGAAAGGAGTCCGTTGACGGCAGAGAGGTGGTAGGTCCCAGCACCAAGATATTCCTAGCGCTTCTGTGCCCCATAGGCTTCATACTGTATGGATGTGTTGCATGTTACGAGAAGCTGGGCTCTGTTGATTGGCTCTTTGACGCTTTCGGACCAATTGTGTGGCTTCGGAGGCGTGGTTTTAACAGGTCGGGTGGAGGGGACAGACTTCAGACTTGTTATAAAAAGGTGTTTGGAAACTAAAATGCGGCCGTGAAACACCACTGCCCCAGTCAATGTTGTGTGAATATGTCAACATCATTAGAACTTGCACGGTCGGCCGGTCTGACGGTCATAACGAAAGGAAAGTTGACGGGCATTTGGTTGCTTTGTCCGGTTTAGATTGCTGCCTCGTGTGCATAGCCCAGTGGCTGTTCCGAGCGGAATCAAAGAGGCTTTTACGCACAACCACTGAATTAGGAAATTATACTTTAGGCGCACTAATATTGTTCTAATTATATTCGCCATCTACTTCGTACTGTCGTTTTATTGTCTATTATATGTTAGCAGTAATATGTTGGAAAATAGATAGCACTGATAGAACGATTTGGAATTTTGACCAGCTGTCGAAAGAGGCGCTCGATGACAAGTTTATGGAATATAATTCATTTTGTATACGTTTTTGAAAAGTAAATGTTCTCAAATTTTTTTGTTGCACTCGATATTGATCGTTGATTGTCTATTGGACACCCTCAATTGCATATTCAAGTTCTCCAGCGTCTTTCCTATGGTACAGTTTAACACATAAACATAGCCTTAACAAAAGCCTTCATGTTCTCGAAATGACAATATTGCCTTTCAGCACTTTATTTCTTTTTATGTTTAAGTTATGAGCGACGTTTTAATAGATCACATTTAATTTGTTGCTTGTACACTTTTACCTAGCGTCTAAATGCTCTCATGCTTAAGGTTGATATGAATTATATGAAACACACACTTACACAGACACAGGGGGAGCATGTGTGCCGAGGGAAAGGGGAGGAGAGGAAGAGTGAGAGTAGGCTTGCGCATAAATTCTTGGATATTGTTTGTGAAAATAGGCTATAGTCTAGCTATCTCTGTTGAGCTTTTGGGATAAGTTGCTTATAGTTATCTCCACCAAATGTTCTCATGCCTTTTCATTCAACGGATACAGACAGCTTATAAACAGTCTCTCACTCTACCCTCTATCATTGCCTACACCAGATCTAACTTATTGTTACTTTGAATTATCAGTTCTCCATAACGATAATTTCTTACTGTTTAAGAATTATATTGTATGCTATATTTCATGTGTTTTTTCCGGACACTTTGGCATGCGTATACATTATGCAATTATCATTAATGATTTACATTTGCCTATGCCCTTGCTGGTCATCTTTTACAGAAACAAACGTTGTAATTGTAAACCAATCAACTAGCCTAAAGATTCATTAGTAGTTGTCAACAACGTTGTAATCTGCAAAACGAAAATGGACCTATAGGAATATGTTGTCTCGGATGCGTCTAGACAGCGCCGTGCATGATGGCGCAAAGCCTATTTAACATTTAATTCACAAGTAAACTACACAGAGCCTCAGGCAGCAGTCATCCTCTTTGGACAAACATTGACCATTAATTCTCATTCAATTGTCTGTCTCCATGGCTCCAGTCGGTTTCTACTTTAGAGGAAGATGAGTGATTTCAATGTTTATGTTATTGTTGTGTAAAAAATAAGATTGCTCATCAAAACGTTTCCAAGACAGCAAGTTAATAATAATAAAAAAAACTGTCAATGCTGTTAATGGACTGTATCCAATACTCAATACAAGGCACTTGAGAGATTTAGCCTTAAGGCCCACATAGGTCTATAGAGCTGATTAGTGCACAGTGCAGGGTTACTATGGTATGATCATGTCCACTATTTATCTGTTGTGACGGTGCACAAGTCCTCCTCCTCTTAGTTTATCCTTGTACACTAATGAAAAAAGCTTTGATGTAAGTTCTATTTGGTGCAAAGTTAGCAGTTTGGTAGTGCAGCTATATTTTTTTCTGATCTACTTGTTTAAATCTGCTTTTTGTGTGTGATGACTTAGTGTGACTGGCCTTTACATAATGACTCTATGTCCTCTTGGCTTAGACTTGGCTACATGACAACTGGCAGTGTCAGTGAAAGGATATTATGCTGAAGCATCACTGTGTATAACCCTCCGCCTTAATTAGGGGAGGGCAGATTGTCTTGTGTATTGCATAGGGTCAATATATATTGACATGAATCAACGGAAGCCAACACGTATGATAAATGCTGATATACTGTGGACTTCAACTCAATTTGGCAGAGCCATGACTTATAATGACAACGTTGACATACAGCTAGAAACCCTCAGGTTTAGCCATGTACATAGTAAAAGACCAGACAAAGGTGTTTGACTTCCACTGGCCCCATGCATGCCCTGCTGTAGCCATCCCTTTGTGTGTGTGAGGTCAGGCATGTGACGATTAGGGGGCTTATTCTTCTTGAAACACTTGGCCCCATTAGAAGCACATTTCAATTTAGTGGAAGGTGTCACCAAATAGGAAGCAGTGTTGACACAGTGGTAGTCTTTCATTCTCTGTGGCCAGCCGCCTTCATTAGCTAAGCAACCCAGAGAGAACGGTCAATACCCTATATAAACTTTTACAAGGTTAGGGCTCTCAGGGATTCCGAGTGGCCGTAAAAAAAAGCAGACCTGACATCACTGATTGATGAGCTGGACTTTTTATCAATGTTTCTGATATTCATAACTACAGTAATAATGCATTTTCAAATTCAAATTTTTTTCTTGCAGAATCATTGCTGTTCATTACGATTGGATGTGTTACTGCTGCCAATCCAAAAAAACGATCTATATATTTTTTAACACGCTGTCCGATTGAGGTGCATTTTGTGTGGAGAACATTTTTGTCTTTCCTATCAGGCCAACAATGTATTTACAAAACTATATGTTATAGTAGGTATAGTGTGTTTTTATATACATGTGTATATTTGCCGAATTCATCCACTCCTATTGAATTACAATTGTATTGTCTATTTGTCTCCGTGTTGTCAAAGGTTTACATAAGGTAAAGATTATGATACCTGCCGTTTGTTAGCTAGCTTCCTCTTTTTCACTAACCCTGTACGTCCATTAAGCCCTTCTTCAAAGACATTCTTGGAATTGATCACAGTGCTGTCAATGATGTAATGTGGTCCTATGTCCTCCTGTTTATTTGCAGATTGTAAATGATAAGCAGCACAGGGACAGACTTGGTGGCACCGCTGGTGAATGGAGAACTTTGTTGTGTTGCAGTAATCAGTCCTAACCGGACCTGATAGACACTAAGGAAACTTCACAAGGTTAGTCAATTAAAATTCCATTTTAAAGGATTAAAATACTCTAGGAGGGAAAACTCAACATAAATTGATGGTGATGTTCAGTAGACATTGGAAGGAGTTACTACAGAGTAAAACTTTTTTTGTTCTTACCTAGATTGACCTATTTGGACTATTGGCTAAAAAGTAGAGATTGCAAAATGCCTTTTTCAAAATCAGAGCCATACACCCTGGTCAGTCAATCTAGCTGTGAACATGCTCGACTCTCACCTGTCAATGATGGGGAGGGGGGCAGTCATTTGTCAGCTTGTCAGTCATTTTTATGTAAGTCGACCCTTGCTCTCATCAATTTCTGAAGTGGCTTGTTACAGGTATTGATGAAAACCAATTTTAGTTAATTAGGGGATGTGTTCATTGACTGTACTGCATTATTACTCTTTTGCTTGATGCAGGGAATCTACAAGGGCCGTGTTGGTTCCTAACTCTAAACGACAACCCTGTAGTTAACCAATGTAAAATAATGAATGCAACAAAGTGAAAGATACTGCTTCAGTACATCACCTCATTCATTAACTTTTTCATTTACAGTTCATTCACTTAATTTGTATAGTTGGAATGCTGAATCTTGAATTATTAAATGAAGCTAAATATTAAATACAGCAGTTGTAGATTTATTATGACCCCACCAACATCTTAGTTAACTGCTCATAAGCCATTTTTTTTCAATAAGACTACAAGGAACAATGCTAAATATATTCCTTAACCTTGAGTATGTGTATCTTGTTGCTCAGACAAATACGCAATATATCCTACCAGCACAAATAGAGTATCTAACTGTCGCAGCCAGGACGACAAAACTGTACGCTATTCTTCATAACCTAAAGAGATACTTCTAAAATTATACTGTCACATGCATTTCCCCCGGTTCGCAAAATAGTACAGATTTTGCCTTCGCAGTTCAGCAAACCTCCATGCCCGGCAATTGTAACGGTGTGGTGTAGATGCCAGTGGTAAAGGCCTCAGATGTGCACCATGTGTCCCTCTTGCCTTACATGCTACCCCTTTGCCAGCTGTTGGAGCCTATACTCCCCTACCTTTTCGCTGAGGTGATTGACATACAAAGCCCTTTTTTTAAATCAATGCCATAAACCAACACAAACAAACAGCTAACAGAGTAACACACTATCCCCAGGTTATTTTGGCGTTATAACAACATGGCCTACCGTACACAGTATTCCGCCTTTCTGCTTTAAAAAAAAAAAGGACGAGTAGTTTCCAGTTAGTTTGGGTCAGGGGTTGCTGTTGTGTGTTTTTGAGCTGGGCTCCCTGCTGGTTCAACGTGCACAAAGCAGCCTAATGGGGGTATCTGCTGTCCATTTGGCTCCCTGTGCCATAGGCCGGGGGCTTTTGTGTTACTTTCTGGGTCTCAGGACCCTATAGAGCTCTGCTATTGAGAATTTAGACCAAGACTTCTAGCTTTTAAGTGGAAAGCAGCATAAAGCCTTGCATTCCGCCATACAGGGAATACTAGGTTGGGGTTTTGGGAGACTTCTCTCTGGAGGTTAAGTGGGATAAGAGTGTGGCTCATGTCAAAACGGGGCCCCCCCATAGTTCTGGAAAATTTGCAATGGGGTCAGATTGGATTACTGTGTTTTGGTATTTACATGGAGACAGAGACCTTTGAAATGGAAAACCATAGACGGAAAGGCAAGTGCCATGTAGTCTGAGTGACTAAGGAAAACCATAGCAGATTTCTTACCATTGGCTTGAAGACACTTAAATGCATGTCTTTATGTTTCGCTAATCACACTGTTTTGAAGGATAGGGATTTGGATAAATAGAGCTGCAATGGAAGTGCAAACTGCACATGCTTAATCTTTACAAACTGTATATGCAAACATTAGATAGGTATAGTCAAAATTATAGGTTAGAGGAGAGGAAAGTATGTTGTGGTGCACCACGGAGCCACTTGATCATAAATTAATAAGTTGTACTCGGAGCTATGACAGTGATCATTGACACTAGGTGACAAACTATTGCCCCAAGGGCAAGCACCCCCCCCCCCTCTCTCTCTCTATCCCCCTCCCTCTCTCCAGATAGCCACACATATTTGTTGATTTTAATGAACATATATGCATACCTGCTTGGAGAGTTGTGCTTGTTCACTGAATGGAGGATTCTCCGTGCCACTCCCCAGGCTCTTTTTTGACCCAAGCTCTTGATCCACCCTATTCATTGTTGGATTCATTGACACATGCTTTAACTCCAGTATTTCAAAATGTCATTGCTCTTCTCTGTCTGTATGGTAAAAAGGTAAAATACCTTGGCGTAGAAGCAGCAGATATGTTGTGTTGTTTTGAGTGTGTTGTTAGAGGATTTATCTTTTTTTATGCTTTAAAATATTTGTGTTTTGATGAATTCAATTCCCACCTGATCAAACCGGTTGTACAGTTACTAAACCAGAGGGATTAAAGATAATTGCTGCTATGATAGGAAAACCAAAAACATTATTCCACCTTAATAAAAAGTTGAGTCTTTGAAACTCAATGAGTCATTGGCAATATGATTAATGAGCAATATTAGTCACAGAATGCCAGAATGGTCGAACACACACAAAATACTAACCAATAAGGCCAGGGTTCAGATGTATGCCTTTCATGTCAAAATTAACTGTCCTGTACAGGCGCTCATTATGAGCTTGGTGCAATATATTTTATTTTCTTAAATCTAATAATCTAATATTTAATTCCAATACGCAGTCTGAATGAATACATAGGGGCCTACTTTTTCGGTACTTCATTTTGCTAAAGCTTTACCAGCTGTTTCTGCGTGAATGAACGGTTTTGTCAGTGGCGAATATAATTTGTGAAAATAAAGTGTTTCTAGGCCGTTGAACTCAAAGTTGAATATACGGGCAATTGAACTGCTCACATGGTTTTATAGCTGGAAAGAGTTAGCCCCAAAAATGTTATAATATATGCAGACTGCATGTTTACCAGTAATTTATTTCGGTTATTATGATTTTTATGTTATCCGAATGGAGCGTTTTCTGCCATCAAAATAAATTCCATGCATATTGAACAGGTGATATTAAGATCAAATGTAATACCCAAGCGTACAGTATGATCTATATAAAATATATCCTTAGATATTTATACCAGTCCCGAAGCTATAGCGGCATAACCGTTTTGGTTTTTGCAGCACAACAGGTCTTTAAAAGTCTGAAGATTGACTGCTGGTTTTAGACCGAGATAAGTTGATAATATGCAGTTATATTTTAATTTGGGCTAGGCAATTTCTATACAGTTTTATAGTGTCATAATTTATGTTGTCTCTTAATTGTTCAAGGTGTAGGTAATATGCTGCAATTATCTTTTTTTTGGCAACGCACTGCCTATCTGCCACTCTTTTCAGGAGATTTGAAGGTTAAACAGCTGAAACAGTAGGTTTATTTGTCTTGATTAAACTTCCGATGAACATATAGGGCTATGTGTGAAGTTCAGTTTATAGTGCAGACGCGTGCAAGTCAGCACACAGCTGCAGGCCACGCTACTTAATTGGACATGTTTCTCACATACACACACTCATTGATGAGATTGTTCACTTATCAATATTTACAACAGTTCACTTGGAACGTCTATAAGACATTTAGGCCCCTGAAAAAGGCGCGATATAAAGCGATTGATAAAAACACATTAGTGTTGTTTTTTTGGTGTTGGTTTTTTTACCCCAAAAGGCATGTCTATAGATATATACCGATTTGAAGGAACGCAATCTTCACAGACTATGCATACAGTATGTTGGCCTATTGGTCTTTGACAATCTGTTTTTATGTTGAAATTGCAACTTACGTCTTGTGACATTTGAAACATGATGCTGGCCGTATTTACAAAGTCAGACAGTACGAAAACCACATTAAAATGAAAATAAGTAGGATGCGGTTTGAAGTAGTGCTTTCATTTATTGAAGTTCCCACAGATGTTTTGCATGAAGGCATTTTTTAGAGTAATGAGTGGGGGGGTTGGGGGTGTTGAACGTAGACTGAACCTGGATGACAGCAACGTCAAATAAGCTCAAGGATGGGAGGTGCAGGGCCTCCCAATCATTGCTCAGACTACAAAGAAAGTGCATTGCCAGACCCAAATTAGTGTGTGTGATTTAGTAAATGGTTATTAGTGTTGGATGGAATATTCGTCATACACACCTTTTAATTGTTAACGAATATTTTATTTACGAAGTTCGATAGCCTGCATATGAAAACCACTGTCAGCCTTTGTCATTACCTTCAGAGGGTTTCATTATTACAAACGGATGAATAGATGACTAATATCGAGGCACCTGCCCATATCAGACAATATATAAAAGTGCCGGACTTGTTGATTTTGAAATGCTCACTCACATTGCCCCTTTTGATACATAAAGGTTTTTATTTTCTCAGTCGAGTGTCCCTCAAAACTAAATGACAACACGCAAATTCTGAAAAATCTTTTCGTCCCAGGACAGGTTTTTTTGTATCGTGGACGCGCATTAAATCACTCCCGTTCTGAAATGGCAGAATCATATCCATCCCAATGCACAAGTGTACAAGACACACGCACAGAAACCATTCAACCTACCAATTAAAGTCCGATTAGGAAACATCTTAGTTTGCAAATCGAGGCAGTGAAAAGCCTGTGACCTCTCCCTACCGGGGTCATCCACCTAATAAGATCCATTGCCTATAGTGAAGCCACAGACCTTCACAAATGTTCTTGGCGACCGACGGTGGCCCCTGGACCTTTGACATACATCGCAACTGAATTGGGCGCTGTAATAAGAATAAGGTGGGATTCCAGTTAATTAGCCGAGAAATGAATAAGATTGAACATTATATGATTTGTTCCCGGGCCCTCGTTTGTTAGAGGGGAGTTGGGATGGATCAGCTTTTGTTTTCGACAAATGAGAAGTGAGTAGCGTGGTGGCAATGTACAGTGTCGTTTTGTGTACTGGCGACAGCCTCGATTCATGGGAAAAAACTTAAAGGAGACCCGCGTTATCACAGGACCTCATTATCTCATGCCTGAAACCATCTTTTGGGAACAATCCCTAATCTAGAGTGGCACAGACCTACTTTACTGAGCTTTTGTAAAATTCCATCCCCCTCTACTCTCGTTTTCTGATTTTAAAACTACACACCCCCAAGCGCGCGCACACTCGCTCTCTCTCTCTCTCTCGCTCTCTCTCTCTCTCTCTCTCTCTCTCTCTCTCTCTCTCTCTCTTTCTCTCTCTCTCACACACTCTTTCTCTCACTCTTAAGTTATTGGTGAATGTATTCTTCACGCATCCGACTGTGGCAAAAGCATATAGAAGAATGGAGCTAGACCTTTTGGTTACGTATTCCGAAATGTATCGAATGGTCATGTCATTCATGTTAGCTCACAGTATTTGTGTGTGTGTTTGTGTGTGTGTGTGTGTTTGTGTGGGTGTGTGTGCGTGTGTGTGCGTGTGTGCATGTGTGTGTGTGTGTGTGTGTGCGTGTGTGTTGTAGAGAACGACAGAGGGAGGGGAGAGCGAGCGTGCTTGTGCGAGCGCGCGTAATTACGCGCAGTGATGAAATGTTCGCCTGCAACATTATCATGCAATTCCCTAAATGGGAAAAATCTAATGCAAAATAGGTTTTCATAAAACATTTAAAAAAATCTCGTTTACATCTATTTACTATGAATTTGATCTAACACAATTAATTATGATGGGTGACTCCCTGCTTTATATTGATAAAATATTGTTTAATCAAAATGTAAATCCAGTTTATTGCTAAACTTTCATATGCGAAATAGGCTGCAAAAAAGCTATTCAGATACTTTTCTTATTGGTTTTTTTGGGGACGGGCCTAACAAACTAATCATGTCATTTTATTTTCCATTGTTATTAAAAAAATCTTAGTAACATGTGGGTTTGTAATTCAAATCTGACTGGTTGGGTTTCTGGCTCACCCTGTGTTAGAAACGTTTGCGTTTACTTTCTGGTATGGCACACATAACAAGAGGTGGTTCATTTACTTTGTCATAAACCATTTATTTACCTTCAGGTGAGTGTCGCAGGGAGTGTAAAGTAAAGATTGCCAGAGAGATTTACACCTGTCACTCTACTCAAATAGACATGCCTATAGCCTACAGAGATGGCCGCTGGAGCCAGGCTGTCTGGGTTGAGCTAGACACCTCCCCTTGAGCTTGGATTAAAGACTTCACAAAAGAAATGACCATCAACGCGCTCACTGTGAACATATGATTCTATTTAGCACCTTGTTCATCAATGCCAAGTTACAGTAAACGGACACGAAAACTAAATTAAGAAGCAATATTAGTTAGCGCGGAAGAACCTTCCCTCTTCTCTCTATGCTGGTCCACCCCACCGCTGTCATGCGCGCATTTCGCTGGGCACCGGCTTGCCCCGCCGTGTAAATACCGGAGAGTGTTTGATGTCATGGCAGTGGGTTTAGGAGACTCCAGTCCGTTGCGGGTCACTTGTTTCAAGAGAAATCTCGGCGAGACAGCATAATTTCTCGGCAAACCTTTCATTTCAGGGCTTTTAACAAAGAGAAAAAGTTTTTTGAAGTGCTTGTTTGAGAAGAGCATTGTTCCTGAAAATAGTTACGAAGGCTAAATAATATTAAAATTAAATTCTGTAAGCAAATAATTGAGGCTCATTTTTAGTCTGTATTTAGTACTCTGTATATAAATAGTGCTCAGCCTATTTATTTTATTCTATTTCATACACTTTGTGCTTTTAAAGTCTATTTGGCTAATATGTGAGTAAGATGCACATTTTTATTACTCAAAACAAAAAATGTACAATGTTTTTATTTTTGGCAGTAAACTGGATGATTCATGAGGAATTGTTTCATTATTATATACAGGTTGACTCTTGATGTGCTCCTTATGTCTGTATGTAATGTATATTTGTCATTGCTGTTCACAAAAGACGAGAGTTTACTAAAGGCCAAACGACTTAAAACATTCAACGTTAATTAAATATTCGTTTGTGATTGCTTTTAATTACATTAGCGTAATATGGTGTTGTCTTAAGTGTACACACATTCAATTAAAACAAAGCAGAGATATGCACAATTAAACTCTGTGCTATCGTTTGTTATTCCTTGTTTTTTTTAATGAAAAACCTAAAGGTTTTGGACCCATGACTTTGGTGTTAAACGTAATGCATGTTTATGCGAAGTTACATTTGCCTCCAGTTTTACCTGTGGGCCTTCTTCACATCCAAACCGACTTAATGAAAAAAATATTCTGCGTACCGAAGCTGTTACAAAAAATTTACGGTGACTACTTTTTAGGAGTATTCCAAAAAATAATAAACACATCATAAATTTGCACAGTCTCGCCATCCAAAATCCTTAAACCACGGTCAAACCATGTGTAGGACTACGCTGCCTCCCAGGTAATCCCGAGGGAGATCACTCTAGCCAAAACCATGAAAAAATCACTCCTTTATCTCGTCATCACACACCCACAAACACAGTACATCGCACAATCTTGGCGCACAGATAATGAATTAAGAGAGATACGATGTTCGTCCATAGCTTTGACACTCCATCGGTTGACGTGTCACACTACTTACTATAAGATGTCAGATATGCAAATATCTAAATGATTGGAATATGCATGAATATTTATTTAAAATAAATTTGAAAGGAAATTTGAATATATATACAGTGAAATAAACTTTGAAAATTAAATTATCATAATAGGACTTGCCTTCTTTTGATCCTTTTATTCTGTGCTCTACTCATAAGCTTATCAGCAACAAGCATTTTTTTCAGATTAGGTTGCTGATTAACGTTAATAAACATCATCCTTAACTGTTTTACCTGGAAAATCCTTTCAAATGTCTTGTGTGAAAATGGGAAGAACACCTCAGAAATTCCATCACAGGCACTTTTCCCTATTCTCAAATATGCCTGGTTTTCCATAATACCCCCTGGTATTGGGTTAACTATTAAAGCCGAGAAAAGCCATTCTTACCAAGCACTAACCCGCTACTTCTCTGCTACAACAGTTTGAGCCAGGGGAGAGGGTGCGGTGCCAGGACACACACACACACACACACACACACACACACACACACACACACACACACA